>JBAKGM010000002.1:524109-534396 GCA_037177215.1 Asparagus racemosus
ATCAATAAGTTCATGAACATAATCCAAATAATATCATTATATACTTGAATATTGGCTAGTGAACCACCCATATACATTTTATTTGTATCTGAATTAGATTTGATACTTCTCCCCTTGTAAATCACTATATCAGGTGTTAAATGAGGAAGGCATGGAGCATGAACTTGCCATTGAAACATAACAATCGTCTGCCTATATAAAGGGAGAAGAGAAATGTGAGGGAAGCAATCCTTTCAAGGAAAAGAAGAACAATGATCAACAAACATTTAGAGCTTTTCCACAGAGCCATCCATGGAGTCCTTAGCGGTTGGATTGTTGTAGAAGTACATGCAGAGAGGCACAGAGTTAGATCCCAAGAAAATGGAGACACATGACCAGGTAACCTCTAAAACTCATTTTATTTCTTACTATAGATTCTTTTTAATGATTACCGTATGCAAAAGCAGTCATAAAAATAAATATTATTATTTGCTAAAACTACAAGATGATATTGAATGTATATGTACATAAACTAGTTTTCTTATGCATGAAATTTGACATATATACTATCACTTTTTTACATCCATTATTTAGAAATAAATCATTGAAATAATTGATACTTTATTTAGCTACCACGTTTTCCCTTTTTTTAATAAGATTATTATTATTATTGCTGTTGTTGTTGTTGTTGCATGGATACCTTATTGAGGACTAATAATTTTTCAACTTTATTTTGTCATATACTTATTTTCATTCTCTCTTTTCTGTTTTTTGTTCATCAAATATTTCTTATATTTTATTGGGATAGGTACATATACTTCCAAAATAGCATTTTGCTTATATCTAGAATGTACTAAGTTAATATATATTCTTCATAACAATGTTAAATTGCATATATATCTTTACCAGAACATTCATAGACATTACTAGTTAAGTTTTAGACTGTATGCCGTAACTGATATCTTAAAGTATTTTTCATTTGTTGTCCTATTCTTTTGAAAAACAATTATCTGGTACAAAATGTCTTAGATGATATACATGCAAAAATCTTTTTTTCCCTAACATTTTATCTTAAATTTTCATAGGTTTGGGCAAATGCATTTATTGCATTAAACGCCCATTGAAAACATGTCATGTCCTCCAGATTACAATGATATGGCAGAATAGTAGAAGAATAAGAAGGCAATGGAGTCCACTTGAATGCAGAAGCAAGCGTGAATATTTTTTTTTACAAAGTAAAACAAGTCAATGTTGTAATTTTATATTTTTCTCAATGTCACTTGGTAAAAAGAAAAAAATATTGTACATTTTGTATTTTATTCATGCCATCATTGAATAAAAGAAACTATTTTATTGTTTCTCCTTTGGACATATTATTTGTGTTAGATCAGACAAGTTTCTCTATTATTTCTTTTTTTGTTAATTACAACTGAAAATGACAGAGTCATTTATGTCTATATAAGTATCATGGTTTCTCTGAAATTTCCTTAATTTATTTATGAAAATTTTAATTTCCATTAATTTCATTAATAGTGAATTTTGGATGCTTTCCTCACCAAAACAAGAAGGGGGAAAAAAGAAAAAGAAAAAGGGGAAAAAACTAGGACTACGAGAAACGGGTCAAACTCACAAAATTAACACCCGACCCCCGTATCCACACCCAATAATATCTCCATTCCCAAAAAAAATCCCCCATTCCTCCCCCCACCCCACCCCCACCAAAAAAAAACCCCTAGTGCTTTGTTTGGGAGTTTACTATAGAAAGGAAAGGAAAGTTAAATAATGGAAAGGAAATGTATGGAAGGAGAGGGAAAAGATAAAATGTTATTTAGGAATTTAGTAAGGAGAACGCAAGTAAACTTAATTTACCTTGTTTGGGAGTTTTAACAAAGGTGAGGGAGTGAAGCAAATATATATGAAGTTACATAAATACTCCCAAATCTCAACAGTTGGTTCTATGTGACAGATGGTATATCTCAGCCATTGATTTAATATGATAAGAGTAAAATTGTCTCATCATATTGTAAAAAGTTTGCTCTCATTTCCGTTACTCCCTCTACCGCCCAAATTGGAGGGGAGAAAAATCTCACCAAATTTAACCATCCATTCCATCCTCTAACCCCTCAAAAAAAAAAAACTCCCAAACAAGATTTTTATAAACTTTCACCTTAACTTCTATCCTCTAACTCCCATCTAAACACATTGCAGAAAAACCTTGGCTCCGCTCCTATGGCAATCCTATTGAAGTCCATTAATCAATCCCAAAAGTGGCAATTCCTACCGAGTCTATTAATCAATTGTGTGCTTAATGGAAGCTTCTCGATCTCATGCCATAAGATAATTAACTCAATAAGAGCGTGAGAAGCACGAGCAAAAAAGATTGAAGAAGGGGTTTTCCCCGAATTTCCACATTTATGGGTCTACTACCGTATACATTTCAGCCGTAGATGTACAAAATAAGTTTAAAAGTAAATATTGTAATGATATTTTGGGGGTATAAGTTTAGATAAGACTTAGTGGACATCTACGTGAAATCGTACTTGAGATGGCGCGAACTGGGCCAAGGTCCAACCAAACGCGATGTACAGAGTTGGGCTCATTTACATTCTAGTCATCAGTAGTCAAAATATTGCAACATAGTACCACACCCTGTTTTCTTTTTCCCCTAATTCCCACAAAAAATGGTAAGGGGAACCGTAATCTAGATGTCCACATGCTAAGGTGCAGAGTTTGATCCCACGAAAATGGTAGCACTTGATTCTTTTGAATTTAGACCGTGTTTAGCTTAAAAGTTTATATTACTGTCTGATTCTTTTGAAATACAATTATTTTGGACAAAAGCTAAGTGTAATACTTTGAGGGATGTACAAGGTACACAAAATCTATTGTTTTTCTAACATAGTAGGTTCTACTTCTTCCGTTATCATGAAAACGTAAACTATGTTCGTATGATTGTTCAACTGAAAGACTCTTTCAACTGTGAGAGGAGAACAATTTTCTTTCAATTCTTTCCTGTTGGGACAAGATATCAACTCAGTTTTGCGCGGCATGTTTATTCTATTTCATTTATTTTGTTCTGGAATTTGTTAAATAAGAGAACAAAGGACGATACTCATTAAGTATTACGTGAACCCAAATGCTTTCACTATGCTTTGTTTAATGTTGTCTCAGGCTCATCAGACATGCTTGAGGCTTGAACGGCAGCTGAAAATGGATTTTGCTAGTAAGTCTGAAATCAATCTCAAAAGTGGCAGTTCCAATTGAAGCAATTGCTCAGTCGTATATTTGGACATGTTTCAATTGTTACCAATGACATATTTAGGCCTATTTTCAGTTCCTGTTTATATTTCTTTCGGTACATTGATAGTGTACCATAATATTTCTAATATGATGTTAAGTAATAATCCGATATGGTTATTTCTTTCCTTCATTAGGTTTGAATGATAAAGTGACAATGGAAAATTTCTCATGTTATTTTCTATTCAACTAAAAGAAAGGGTTTCATGTACAATATTGTTACTAGCAAGTATCTGTACAGCTACAACGCACGCAGGGGCGGATCCAAGTGGTACCCGGGGTGGGCAGCTGCACCCCTAGAGATCTTACTTTTGTAGATCATGTTGAGAGCTTTCTGAAAACATAGCATAATAGTGATTCCGATATTATATTTTTACATCAGTTATTTAGAAAAAAAATCATTTAATCACGTTATTTTTCCAACTATCCATTTTATTTGAGCTTCTTTCTAAATAAGTTGTTTTGCACATCATTTAGATAGATGATTTTTCAACTACTCAATTTTTATTAAGTTTGTTTTTCCAATGCGTACCTTATTGAACACTAATATTTTTCCACTTATATTGTTGTCACATCCTTTTATTGTCCCTCCCTCCCTCCTTATCTTTTAGATGATACATGTCCTTAAAAAAAATTCTAACGTTTTATCCTTTAATTTTTACAGGATTTGGCAGAAGGATGTCTGGCCCAAAGGACCAATAATTCCATTTTCCAGCCTCCTAATTTCGATGACATTGAAGTGCACGTGATTATGTGGATAAATACTCAAGACAATGGAATCAAGAGGAATGCAGAAGCAAAAGCTTGGATAAGTTGTTTTACTAAGCAAAAAGAAAATATGTTGTAAGTTTATACTATTATTAATGTCAAAAGATAAAATGAGAAAAGATATTGTAATTTGTATTTTCTTAAAGTCTTTGAATAAAAAAGAAAGTGTTCTGCGTTCATACTCTAGATGGTATTGGTGATGGATCATACAAGTTTCTATATTTATTGAGTTCCTTTTTTTGGCTGAAAAAACTTACGGCTACAAATTTCTTTATTTATTGGGTTTGCGTAAAATAACCGTAACATTCGGTTTTTGATTTTTTGCTTAGCTTGAAGAGGGGGAGAAGGACTATGTTGCGAAGCCATGAGTACAAATTATCCTTGCGCTAGTAAGTTGGGTTATCTTCTGAATCTAAAGAAAATGGAATTTTTTTTATTAGCGATTAAACACAGATACCCATTCACACGTGTATATCTGATTTTGATTATGGAAGAAGAGGATAATTTCGAGTAAATATCTGGTGACAATGAGGTCATGGAAGAATACTTCATGGTGAATTTGTGAGTGATCTTCTTTTGCTCTATTTAGCATTTCTGTAAATGAGGTGTATCTTGACCTTGTTAATCTATTACAAAAAAGTGTCTTGAAGATAAGGTATTAATCATCTTCTGTTATTGCCACTCTCGCTCGATGTTTCGAAAGACCTTGTTGCCTGTAATTCTATCTTCGTTTCCAACCTCCTCCCTAATATGAAAACTCATTATATCTGCATGAAAGTTAATTTGTTGCCGAAATCCCTTAATATATTTGAATCTTGTTCTTCTCCTCTTGAAGTCAATGTTTTTTTTTTTTCATTCTTATGTTGCCAGGTTCATTAGGAGAAAGCCTGGGTGGAGTAACAATTTTCTTGCATGCTTATTCACCGCGACTTTGTGTACTTGACAATAGAAATTCCATTTAAATCCAGCATGTCCTACTTTCTCTTTGACCCGCCTTGCTTTCAGTTGCTCTCTTCTTTGTGATCAGGGAAAGGTGAACTGTGTGTGTATTTTTGTTCAGCTGAATTACCAAATAGACTCTTTTAATTGGCGAGGAGAACAATTTTCTTTCAATCCTTCAGTTGGAAGTACAGGTCAAGTCTGTGTATATTTTTGTTCTATTTTATTTTATTTTGTTTTCGGTGTTTGCGAAAAAAGACAACACTCGAAATTTTTGTGATCCAAACTGCTTTTACTAGGCCTTGCTCAATGCTGATCCAGGCTCATCAGACACTCTTGAGTTGAGCAGCAGGCGGCAGCAGTATGAATTCCCGTTGAAGTCTATGCGTGTTCACATATTCGGATATGTTTTAAATCATTCTTTATCAACAACATGTTTACTTCTATTTTCAGACAATTTTCTATATTAATTCAGTATCTTGATAGAGTAGCATAGTACCTTCAATATGATAAAGAACAGCTTAACATGTTTTCTTTTCTTTCATAAATGTCTTTTCACTCTAGGAGATTAGTCTCCCATGGTGCTTAGAGGTCAAGTTTCTTCTAATATTTTTCATCGGCTAAGCGGCATTTTCAGTTAAAAAACCAGGGGCTCCACCAAGCAAGTTTTTTCATTTTATTTCTGTTTTTGTGTATTTTTGTTGGTGTCTGATTAAGAATTGAAAATAAGAGAAAAAAGAACAATTCTAAAGCTATGAGGTCTCTACTGTCCACCTGCAATGAAAAAATAAATTGAAAGATCAAATAAACTCATTAATTAATTTTATTGTTATTTAACTAAAGGAAAAGGTTTCACAATGCGAATCATTAGTGAAGAACCTAAAAATCAGAGGGAACTGTGCACAAAAAACTTTTTTTTAAAAAAATCAAAGAGACTCCTTATTGATCAAATAGACTCATTTATCTTTCCACCGCTTGCCTACAATTAAAAAATGGAGTCTGTCACATATACGGACTACGTTCTTGGATTCATGCATGTAGCAAGTATTTATATGTAGCTGAATTGGATGGTATGCAAACATGGTTTGATAAAAAAATGTACAATAAAGGTTTTTGAAGCATTATTTGTATATCAATCAGTAAGTTCATGAACATAAACCAAAAAATATTGTTGAATACTTTGAATACTCCCATTTCTACTTTGGATTAGATTTGATACTTCTCTCCTTGTAAATGACTATATCAGCCATTAAATGAGGTTAGATATGGAGCATGAACTTGTCATTGCAAAATTACAATCCTTTTCCTATATAAAGGGAGAAGAGAAATGTGAGGGAAGCAATCCTTTCAAGGGAAAGAAGAGCAATGATCAACAAACATTTGGAGCTTTTCCTCAGGGCCATCCATGGAGTCCTTAGCAGTTGGATTGCCGTAGAAGTCCCTGCAAAGAGGCACAGAGTTAGATCCCAAGATAATAAAACTTTTTGACCAGGTAACCTCTAAAAGTCATTTTATTTCATTCTATAGATTCTTTTTAATGATTATTGTATTGTAAAATCAGTCATAAAAATTGTTGTTATTTGTTAAAATAAAAGTTGTTGTTATTATTTGTTAAAACTACAAGATAATTATATTGAATATTTATGTGCATAAACTGATTTTCCTATATATAGAATTTGACAAATATGCTATCACTTTTTTACATCCATTATTTAGAAATAAATCATTTAAATACCTGATTCTTCAAATACCAAATTTTTCTTTTTTAAAAAAAATTATTATTTTTTTGCATGGATACCTTATTGAGGACTAATAAATTTTCAACTTTTTTTTGTCATATACTTCTTTTCATTCTTCCCTTTTCATTTTCTGTTCATCAAACTTTTCTTATATTTTATTAGGATAGGTACATATACTTCCAAAAGTAGCATTTTCCTTTTATCTAGAATGTACTAAGTTAATATATATTCTTCATAAAAATATTAAATTGCATATATATCTTTATCATAATATTTATAAACATTATTGTTAAAATTTAGACTATATGTGGTAGCTGACATCTTAAAGTGTGCGTCAAAAACTGATATCTTAAAGTGTTTTCATTTGCATCCAATGCTTTTGAAAAACAATTATCTTGTATAAAATGTTTATAGATGATATACATGCAAAAATCTATTTTTTGTTCTAACATTTTATTTTTAAATTTTCATAGGGTTGGGCAAATGCATTTATTGCATTAAACACCCTTTAACAACATGCTCCTACCTCCTCATTGTAATGACATTGAGAAGATTGGAAGCCAGTGGAGTCCAGATGAATGCAGAAGCAAGAGTGAAATATGCTTTTACAAAGCAAACCAAGTCAATGTTGTAATTTTTTTGATTTTTTCAATGTCACTTAGTAAAAAGAAAAACATATTGTACATTTTGTATTTTATTCATGTTATCACTGAATAAAAAGATAATATTCTATTATTTCTCCTTTGAACATTTTACTTTTGTTGGATCAGACAAGTTTCTCTATTATTTATTTATTTTTAATTACAACTGAAAATGACTGAGTCATTTAAGTGCAAGTATTATGGTTCTCTCAAATTTCCTTAATTTATTCATGAAAATTTTAATTTCCATTAATTTCATTAGTAGCGAGTTTTAGAAGCTTTCCTCACCAAAACAAGAAGAAAAAAAAGATATAAAAAAACTAGGACTATAAGAAACTGGTCTAACTCACACAATTAACACCTGACTCATATCCACACCCAATAATATCTCAATTACTCAATAAAATCCCCCATTCTTCTACCCCTAGAAATCCTAGAAAAACCTTGGCTCCTCTCCAATGGCAATCCAATTGAATTCCATTAATCAATCCCAAAAGTGGCAATTCCTATTGAGTCTATTAATCAATTGCGTGCTCAAGTATGTTTTGAATTATTTTATTATCAACAACACATTTAGGTCTATTTTCATTTATTGTTTCATATTCCTTCAGATAATTGATAGCGTTCATAGTATCTCCTATGTGATGTTAAAAAATACCTCAAAAGTGATGTTTCCCTCTCTTTTCGTGAGCTAGAGGCATTTCCAATTTAAGAGGCAGGGCGGATCTCCACCATGTAAAATTTTCATTTTCCTTTCTATTCAATTAAAAGAACATTTCCACAAAATTATTACTAAATAGTATCTGTACATCCTGAGGATGAATAGTGACAGAGCCAGAAATTTCCAGGGGTGGGGGGTAAAAGTAAATAGTTGAACACGACAATATTACAAAAAAAATTAGTATCTAAACGTGAACAAATCAGAAAAAGTTAAAAAAAACTAAACAAATTAAATTTGAGAGAACTTGAAAGAGAAATGATGATGCATAACAATTGGGATTTTGCGGATTAATGGAAGCTTCTGGATCTCCCGCCATCAGGTAGTTAACTCAATAAGATAGTGAGAAGCGAGAGCAAGAAAGATTGGGGAAGGGGTTTTTCCGAAATTTCCCATTTATGAGGCTAACACCATGTACGTTTCAAGTGGTTCTCATGCCATCAAGTAGTTAACGCAATAAGATAGCTAAAAGCGTGAGCAAGACAGAGTGGGGGAGGGGTTTTTCGAGAATTCTATATTTATGAGGCTAACACCATATATGTACAAAACAAGTTTAAAAGTAAATATTTTTGGATATTTTGGGTGTATAAGTTTAGATGAGAGTTAGTGGATTTTCTGATAAATGGGTGTCAAAGTTTGTGCCTAAAAGCAAAAATTCCCTGAATAACAAAGGAAGAAATATAAGAATGGATATTTACGTGAAATCCTACTTAGTATTAGCGAGGCCACAAATATGGGCCAAGGTCCACCTAAGGGCGATGCGTACAGTTGGGCTCATTTACATTCTAGTCCCCACTAGTCAGAATATTACAACATAGTCACACACCCTGTTTTCCCCCCAAAATTCCCACGAAAAACCGGACCAGATAAATCCCAGTTTGATTAAAAAAAACTAGACAAGACTTAACCGGATTTTGTTAGGCCAATTTTTGGCCGACAACCAGCCAAGATTGTTCCAAGATGTTTATTTTTATATATTATTTGACATGTATATTATTCATTGTTTAATATTCTGTTACTTAGAAATAAACCATCGTAAAATACATTATACTCCACCTATCCAAAATTTTGGGGTTTCTTTTGTTCTTTTTTTTAATTACCTTTTTTTTTTGGGGGCGGGGGGGGGTTGAGAAATAAGGATGGGATTTCATAAGATGAAGACCCAGCCAATTTCATTATCAAATCAGCTTTTAATGGATTCCTTCTCTCTGTGTGTGTTTTTCTCAAATATCTAATATTCTGTTAGGATACATGCATACGCTTCCAAGGATAGCATTTCGCTTAATATGCCCTTCAAAAAGTACTGAGTTATATATATTCTTCATGAACTATTAAATTGCGTGTATATCTTTTCTATAGTATCTGTGTGCAGTTGGTTAAATTTAGACCCTGTTTAGCTTAAAAGTTTATATTACTGCCTGATTCTTTTGACATACAATAAATTTGGACAAAAGCTAAGTGCAATATTTTGAGGTACATAAAAGGCACACAAAATTTATTGTTTTTCTAACATATTATTCTTTGCTTTTTGCAGGATTTGGCAGAGGGATTTGTGGCCCAAAGAACCATCAACTCTAAAGCGCCGTCCTCCTGATTACAATGATATCAGAGCGTACGGGATTAGAAGAAAAGATAGACATTGGTATCCAAAGGAACATGGAATTAAAGCATAAAAGAAGTTGTTTACTAAGTAAAAAAGACAAAATGCTGTAATTTTATATTTTTCTTAATGCCGGTCGTTAAAAAGAAAAGGAAATATTGTAATTTGTATTTTGATAATGTCATTGAATAAGAAAGAAAGTGTTATGCTCCTCGTACTCTAGATGGTATTTGTGCTGGATCATACAAAAGTTCCTCTATTTGTTGACTTTTTCCCCCTGAAAAATAGCTACAGGTTGCTCTGTTCATTTGTGGTTCTATCTCTATTTTCAACCTCGTTGATGTGAAAACTCAGATTAACTGCATCATTAATTTACTTTCCGTGTTGCTTAATATGTTCTACTCTTCTGCTTCCTCTTTTGAAGTAAAAGCATTTATGTTCCTTTAAAGTTTTCGTTTACTTTGAAATTTGGATATGACTTGAGCAAGGTCTTGATATTATATTGGAAAAAGTACTAAGTACTAGCCAGTTCCTATTTTCTATAATGTTTGGTATGAGTGTATTTCAGGTTCACATTACAGTTGATAGTAATGTGTATGCTGCATC
>JBAKGM010000002.1:534496-549256 GCA_037177215.1 Asparagus racemosus
GTTTTTTTCAACAAAAAAAAAAAAAAAAAAAAAAAAAAAAAAAAAAAAAAAAAAAAAAAAAAAAAAAAAAAAAAACAACAACAACAACAACAACAAAACAAAACAAAAAAAAACAAAACAAACAAACAAACAAAAAGTACTATAAGAGACGGGTCTAACTCACTCAACCCGACCCGTATCCACACCCAATCATATCTCCATTCCCCGATAAGATCCCCCATTTCTCTCCACCTCAAAACCCTAGAAAAACCTTAGCTCCTCTCCAATGGCGATCGCCGCCATGACTCGATCCATCGCCTCCAACTCCCTCCGCCCATCTCTTTCCCTCTCCGTCTCAAAGCGCCTCCTCTCCTCGTCCTCCTTCCTCCGCCTCCGGCCATCGCCGATCTCCTCCTCTCTCCGAACCCTAACCGCCATCAATCCGGTTCGTCTCACTTCGGTCCGATGCAGGGTTAACCGGGCCGGGGATTACGGGTCTGGCAGGAGCGGGTCCGGGTACAGCGACCGGCCGCCGACGGAGATGGCGCCGTTGTTTCCTGGGTGCGATTATAATCACTGGTTGATTGTTATGGATAAGCCTGGAGGTGAGGGGGCGACGAAGGATCAGATGATTGATTGTTACGTCAAAACCCTAGCTAAGGTCCTCGGAAGGTATAACTTCATTCTTTCGTTTTTTCCCCCAGCTGAATTAGGGTTTTGATTATTACATTAAAACCAAAGACGAAGTTCTCAAAACGTATTATTTTCTCATAACAACTTTTTTTAATTAATGATATGGGTTGTTTGGATTGAGTGTATATTGGTTTAATTGCTTCTTGGAGCTATACTGGGGTTATTAGGCTTTTGTTGTTCGCGCAGGGTGAAGATGGAGTATGTCAATAATCTGTCACTTTATGATTAATTGTTTTATCAGAATCCTAGCCAAAGTTGTAAACCAAGGAATGAGATGCTCTTATTTTTTTTCTTTAGGACACCTCCAAGAATTTTTTCGACCATGTTGAAGATCATGCTATTTAGTCTTTAGGACATGTGGCATAGGGGTTGCATATAGAAAAGTTGCATATAGAAAGGAGAATACTTGATTAATTTCAATATATATAAACCTGTGAAGTGTCCCATCCTAGCATATGAAGTGTAAGTAACTTGGATGAACACACTAGCCATCAAAGACTTTAAGGATTATTATAAAGAAATGCAAAGCATATGCTTTAGCAAATAGCAATCTAGAAACCAAAGATGTCCATGGTAACATTTTCATGTTTTCTACATTTATTTGTACACGTCATTTCGTAATTGCTCAACATTCTGATCAGTTTGAAAATTGTTGTTGAGTTTTTATTTTGACTTGCATGTTTTTACATTTTTTAAATTAGTGAGCAAGAAGCAATACAGAAGATCTATAATGTGTCTTGCGAGCGCTACTTCGGATTTGGATGTGAGATCGATGAGGAGACATCAAACAAGCTTGAAGGTTATTACTCATTTCTCTTTTTCGTTTTTCTATCTACTATGGCCTTTCATCAAATTATGGAAGTAGTTGAGGCTGCTAACTTTAAGTTAGTGCATTATTGCTAACACATAGCATATCTGCTTAAACTTGTTTCACTTTTGGGAACTTTTCCTATAAAGAGGCCATTTGACCTAAAGGTTACCGAGATCCCATAATTGGAATTAGGAAGCAATTTTGGATCTTTTTCTCATCCTACCTCAAGAAGCTTTCTTTGTATTGTTTTGCATTTGATGATTTTTAGAATCCTATCATGTGTATCTGTTGAGGTATCTAATGACTATCTGTCTGGTTGATTGCAGGGCTTCCTGGTGTTCTATTTGTTCTTCCTGATTCTTATGTTGATGCTGAAAACAAGGACTATGGAGGCAAGTGGATCACTTCCTTATTAAATTATCTTTTCCTGTTTAACGTTTTTGTCATGGTTTTGATGTTGCTGTTGTTTTACATATGGATCTCTGTGTTCATTTTGGTATTAATTTGTTTTGTCATATTCCATTCTAGATTATCTTTGCCAATGTTGCACTAGTGTTTTATAATGTTTCATAACAGTTTCTTAGCTTTAAGCAGTAACACCTTTCCCAGTATTTGGGAGGTAGACATGTTTTCCTGTCTTTACCCTACTAAAACTTTTATCTACCTTAATTTATCACTTGTACAAATGAGTCCATCTTGGCAAAGCTGAAAGCCTTCAAGGCAATGTCTAGCTTTGAATGCTAATGGACTAATACTGATGATCTTCTATCGAGTTCTGTGCTTTCCTTCAATGATGTTGCAGATCAAACATGAGGAGACATTTACAATTTCGTTCCTATGTCACCTGTGCTTTAAAATGTTTCATGATGGCTTGTTTGCTTTAACCTTTAAGTAGTTCTTTGTACTTGGAAGGTAGACTTCATTCCGTTTTCATATCCTACTTAAAATTTTAAACTAACTTAATTTATCAATATATAAATGAGTCCATCTTGGCAAAGCTAAAAAGCCCTTGAGGCAATGTCTAGCTTTGAATGCTAATGGACTAACATCAACAATCTTCTGTCGAGTTCTGCACTCATCTACAATGAAGTAGCAGGTCAAACATGAGGAGACATTCACTATCATTTCTTTATCATGCTATGTCCATAACTTATTACCTTCAATGCAATTCTAAAAGTAGGAAGCAGAGTCCTTTTGGCTTTAGATGCACAACAAATAGTACCTTTTCGTTCAGATAGGCACATTTTATTACTCATATGATCTGGTTATGGATACTCATGTATCTGTGGTTTTCCGCTGAGAGTATTGTTAGATTGATTGAATGAAATGATGATCTCTAAAACAGAGTTTTATTAACAGTTAATGACTGTTTGACTGATTGCAGCTGAGTTGTTTGTGAACGGACAAATCGTTCAAAGATCTCCTGAAAGACAGCGGAGAGTCGAGCCAGTGCCTCAGAGAGCTCAAGATAGACCCAGATACAATGACAGGACTCGATATGTGAGGCGAAGGGAGAACCAGCGTATGTGAAGTTGAATGAAGAGCAGTCAGTAGAAGAGTATCTATAACTAGATATAAAGATGGGGGGTTATTTCTGAAAGTGACACTGCTGGTGGCATGTTGATGTTATGGTGTGTGATTACAGTCAATAATTCCTTTCCCTGTAGATGTCTTTTTTTTATGGCTATCTCCACTTACATTTTTAGTTTGAGTTGCTACATTTTCTGGTGGCAGAACAAGTGAACAACTATCATGTAGTGAGCAAGTTTTAGCTTAAACTCGGTGCAAAAATGCAAATTGCGTGTTGAAAATATTCAGATGTTGCATGGAGTCTAACTAGTATAATGATATGGAGATGCCCAAAGTAGTGAAATTTTATATATTTAGGCCTAAATAGTGAAATTATATGTTTTTAGGTCGAAATTACCATAGTATTCGTATTCTAAGTTAACTCCATTTTCCTATATGGTATTATTCTTTTGGGCTCCGCTGTCATTTAGGCATTTTAACTTAGGCCATTTTATAGCCATGAGATCTCCAGTCCAAATGAATAACATACTTGCAAAATGGGATCAACTTAGAATACAAATCTGGTAATTTAGCTATATTTTCAGTTTTGCTTATTTAAATTTAAAGAATTAGACAGTTATGTATCCAATTCTAGCAGAAATGTTGAATATCTACGCTAATGTTTGGGAAACTATAATTTGCAATTAGACTAGATGGTTTTATGGTAAATATAAAAAGTTTTGTTGTAAGTCATACAAGTTATCGCAAATTGGTAAATTTGATATTTTCGTCCATTTTGAGCTTAATATGGTAATATGGTATTAGTTCAAACAATAGGAAGAAGAAGTATATGACTGTTTTTTTTTTTTTACAAAGTTTAATTAAATCAAACTTTCTAAATTACTACAGTACAACTAATAATAATCTATATCTTAATTTAATTAATAAATCAGAATTAAGTAACCAAAGCAGCTCCCGAAAGAAGACAAAATACTCACCGAGCGCTAGAAAGATCAGGAGCGAGCGAGAAGTGGGCCCCACCTTATCGGTTTCAAATTGTCGATAGATTGCGCTCTCTCTCTCTCTCCCGCCGCTCTCAGCCCTCTCTCCCGCAACAATGGCGGGAATCTCATTTCTCGCGTCCCTCCCTGCGCTCCTCCCCCGCCCCTCTCAGCCCTCTCTCCCGCCAAAACTCCCCAGTGTAACTTCAATTTCAACCCTGCCGATCTTTCTAAATTTGGAAAACTTTGTGACTTTTTTCCTTTCGTGTTCTGAAAACCAGGGCGCGATCTGCTGTCATCACAAAGCCGTGGAGGATTCTGGCGTGCGGCCGTTGAGTCGAAGGGACGCTCTTAAATGCGCCGGCACTTTTATTGGAGTGGTAAAATTTCTCAATTATCAGGTTGAATTTGCAAAATTTTAACTTCAACAGCGATAACAACAAAGCCTTTATTCCAAATGTTCGGTTCTCTCTCATTTTATCCTGAAAAGGAGCGGCCTCTAATCTTGACTTCGCATAGTGTAAATTAATTTATATTTATTTTGATTTTCTAAGGATTATTTTACGCAATGGAATGACCATTGATGTGATTATGAGTTTCTGCCAGTTCTGCTTACCTTATTAGGAAATGATGGCGAGCTCTGGTTTGTTCACCAAAGAGGCTGCCGCCGCCGATCTCATTCAACGTCGACAGCGCTCTGAATTTTTATGTAAGAGCATTATGATCTGTGCATTATTTATTACTAGCAAAAGCTCAATATGTTGATTCTTTTAGTTCTTTTTTTGGGTTACAGCAAGTATCAAAGACACACTCGCTACGGCCTTAAAGGTAATTTCTTTTAATTCGAAAGATTCATCATTTTAGCTCTGAAGCTGTCTTTAACTTTTTTTTTTTCCTCTTGCTTCTGAAGGGAAATCCAGAGCTCATTCCATCGATTCTGACCCTAGCACTCAACGATGCTGTGACCTACGACAAGGTCAGGTTACTAGCCGTGAAAATTCTGACTTTCTTCTGATGCTTCTTTAGTTGATTTTTATTTGCTTAACTTTTTAGGCTACGAAATCTGGGGGGCCAAATGGATCAATCCGATTAAGGTAATTAATAAATTAACATTTTGAGTGTTATCCTATATGATACTCGTGCAGCAGTATTAACTTGTTCTTGTTTTCTTTATTTCCTTCACCAATGGAGTTCGGAGATAAGCAGACCTGAAAACAGTGGGCTTTCTGCTGCTATGAATCTCTTGACAGACGCGAAAAAGGAAATTGATTCTTATTCCAAAGGAGGGCCTCTTGCATTTGCCGACCTCATTCAATATGGGGGTAATGAACTATATTTTTCTACTATATTTTTCAGAATTTGGATTTATTTTTGTTTGAATTATGATCTTATTTGGTTGCCTGCTTATATTAACTTAACACTAACAACTGCTTCAGTCTCTTAACCCGCTAAGGATCAATCCACTGACATGTGAGATATGGTAAAATGAGCATAAGATGGAAATGTACCTTCCATAGTTATGTTGGAATCACTACACTTTTCCTTTTTCTTTTTTTTTTTAATTATCAACCAATTCATGATAATGCTCCTTCTAGTGCTAACTTGACCAAAGTTTGCTTGCCTCGTCTCACAAAATCCTTATTTTCTACGACTTGAGTTCCCTAGCATTTGTGTGAAGTCTAAGAGTGGCACTAAGAACTGAACATTATTTATCTTAGATAAACTCATGATAAACTTTAACCACATTATCCAACAATCATTTAACCAATCATTTTAGAGCATTATATAGTTTTTTTTTATCCTGACTTGTTGAATTCCGGGACAAATCTGGCAAAACGTCCTTCTCATGTGTTAGTTTATCTTTCCTGACACAGCACAAGCTGCCGTGAAGAAAACCTTCCTTGATTCTGCCATTCGAAAATGTGGCGGGAATGAAGAGAAGGGAAGATTACTATACACAGCATACGGTTCAACTGGCCAGGTGCATTTCATTTTAATAATGTTCTTAATTAAATTTCTATTTCTGTTGGCAGTAAGTGTTTATTTCTAATCCTTCACTATAACATTGCTGAAAAGCTTTCTCTGATTGACAATAAACATGTTTTTTTTCCTTTCTAAGTTTAAATGATGAGCCTATTGACATGTTGCAATTTCTAATGTCAACAGTGGGGCTTATTTGATAGACAATTTGGACGATCTGACGCCCAAGAACCTGATCCAGAGGGGCGTATTCCACAGTGGGACAAGGCTTCCGTCCAGGAAATGAAGGATACGTTCTCTAGCATTGGCTTTGGCCCTCGCCAGGTGTATATCCTTGGCACCCTTAAGTTGCCCGATGAAATTTTTTTCCCCCGATTGCCCAAGAATATTATTTTACAGACATGTTTACGCGACACTGACTTGTAAAACCCTTAGGCATTAGCGTATAACGTTGGATATACAAATTATTAGCTAACTTTTCCAAGCCATCAAGTTGGATACAGAAATAGGTGTTACTGTTCTTGTTCTTTAGGTTAATTGTGAAAAAAAACACACGAAGAAGACCGCGTGAAAAGGGTCCAAAATATTTCACGTAGGGGTTTATTTGCAAAAAATAGAACCACAGGGGCAGAAAGTTCAATTGGACAAGGTTATCTGCAATTATCTGCTCTTTCTCTGCTACACCTGATGTAGAGCTACATTGTATACCTGTGAGTTTTCTATTGTGAAATGGTAATAATTTTCTTATTATCTTTGTCACTTGTTTCTCATATTTTGCAAATGCCCTTAGTTTCCTAATCTCTTATAGAATCAGCCTTCCTCATAACCTAAAGACGAGTATCATTTCCAGAGTTATCTGCTTCTGTTAACCTTGAAGAGGGTGGTTGTTTGCAGCTTGCTGTAATGTCGGCATTTCTTGGTCCTGATCAGTTGGCAACCGAGAGTCTGTTAGCATCAGATCCTGAAGTTCGTCCTTGGGTCGAAAAATACCAGAGAAGTAGAGAGACCGTCTCCCAAACTGATTATGAGGTACCAACTTTTTTTTTAAAAAAACCCCTGACAGGGTTTCGGGAAATCAAACACTTCGATTTGTAAATTTTGCAGAGTTGAAAATATATAACCATTTCTTCTGATAAACTAGAGAATGATGATGCATTGGTTTCCTTCTCATTTTGCTTCTTTCTGAATGCAGGTTGATTTGATAACAACCCTCACAAAACTCAGCTCACTTGGCCAGCAAATAAACTATGAAGCTTATACGTATCCACCCAAAAAGATTGAGCTGAGTAAACTAAAACTATGAGGGAGCTACAGTTGTAACCAAATTTTGCGACGTCATGCTTTTATATGTCCATTTCATTTCTGTAAGAAGATTTTTGTTGTAATAGACACCTTAATCTTAAATGAAATTGTTATTAATCCATAATAATGATTTTTTTTCTTGGTGTCTTATTGAAAATATTTGAAGTAGAATCTTAACTGTATTCTCATATTCATCCAAACATAATTTAAACCCATAAATCTTGCACATTTGAACTACAAAGAAGTTATCTTCAAACTTCA
This sequence comes from Asparagus racemosus, assembly GCA_037177215.1. Classification (NCBI taxonomy): domain Eukaryota; kingdom Viridiplantae; phylum Streptophyta; class Magnoliopsida; order Asparagales; family Asparagaceae; genus Asparagus; species Asparagus racemosus. Next base: position 542,033 of record JBAKGM010000002.1, read on the forward strand.
AGATTATTAAAAGGAAAGTCCCAAAATGACTGCGTCAAAATTTGGACTGATCGGTGATGTGCTAATATTTCAAAGCTCAAATATTGTATTAGCTTATGTTGGAATGACTTGAGGACTTGGTTTAACTGCGAATACGACTTCTTAAGTCCCTTCCGTTTGGTTGTTTATCTTCGATATTATTTACTTAAAAATGTTTAATATTAAACTTAGGGGACCTAATAGCAATATCAACGATGCAAGGAACTACTTTTGAGCTAACAAAAAAATGTCTAGATGTTTAGCAGTCAAGAGCCAAGGCGATGGGGATGTGCAAATTTTGAGTAGAATCTTTTCATTGCAGGGATGAATTTCAAATGTTATGAAGTTTTTTGAATGTTTTTTAATTTCCCCCCCTCTTCTCTCTGTCACTTCTGTATTTGGTTCTTTCATTTCCTAATTAAATGAAGCAGGTTGAGGTTTCTGACCTCTTCCTTTCTTTTTCTTTTTTCTTTTTATTAAAGTGAGCAAAATTATAAGAAGTAGGGGACCTCAAAGCAATTTCAACAATGCGAGGGCCTAATTTCAACATCTCGGATTCATAAAAGCCTCCGTCGTTGACTCGCTCCTCAAAAACACCCCCACCAATTTTCCCTCCACAAAAACCCGTTCCCTTCACTCAATCCCTAAAAATCTCCGACCTCAAAACCCTAGCTTCCGATCTCGATGGATCCATGCTATCTCCTCCTCATCTTCATCCCTCTCCTCTTTCTATCGATCCTCTACCTCGTCGTCCGTCCTCGGCCGGTCAAGATCCCGATCAAGAACCGCCACGTGTTCATCACCGGCGGATCCAGCGGCATCGGCCTCTCGATCGCCCTCCAGGCCGCCGCCGACGGCGCCAAGATCTCCATCCTCGCCCGCAGCAGACCGAAGCTCGAGGAAGCGCGGGAGACGATCCGCCTCGCCACCGGCGTTGAGGCGGCGGTGTTCAGCGCCGACGTGAGGGATGCGGCGGCGGTGGCGCGGGCGGTGGATGAGGCGGGGGGCGTCGATGTGCTTGTTTGCAGCCATGGGGTTTTCGTGCCGAAGGAGCTCGAGGCTCAGGACTTGGAGGAGGTGAAGTTTATTATGGATGTGAATGTGATGGGGACGTTTCATTTGGTTAAGGCGGTGTTGCCGGCGATGAAGAGGAGGGCGAAGGAGACTGGGGTTCCGGCGTCGATCGCCATCTTGTCGTCGCAAGCTGGGCAGGTGAGACCTCAAGCTCACAATTTTTTTGTCAAAAAAAGAATCTAATTTGTAAAAGAAATCAAACATGTTCACATTTGCTTAAGAAGAGACAAAATTGTTGCACGTCAATTGATTACACGGTCAAATTTTGGTATATTTCTTATAATTAAATAAATGTGAACCATGGTTGTTTCGTCTCAAGCGGGACAAGTTAGATTTTTTAAGGTATTTATGGAAAGTCGGTATCTTGTTCTTACACAGCGGTGTCGATAATTTACAGAATTTTGGGAATCAATTTACTTAAAGTAATTCCATGTTTTCTACTGCATCTGTGACTGGAACTTTCCTCCAATGGATCTTAGGGTGTGTTTGATAATTTACTTAAAGTTTATCAAAGTGTTATTGGTTTTCCTACTGAATCTGTATCTTACTTGGCATTTGCATCAAGGCTCTAAGTGTGTGTCTTTTTGATAAACAGATGAATAGTATTTACTATAGTTTCTGAATTTCTGTTTAAGATATGGACTTTTTACCTTCTTATGTTTTCCCTGACTAAAGTAACTCTAGATGTTGCTGTTGCAATTTCAAGGGGTTGAGATTTTTGTCTAGTGAAATTTTGCACTTAGTCGCATTAACTTTTGTCTGGAAGCTATCATAATTAATAACTTAAATTTGTCACTACAAATCCGTATTTTTGAAAGATACTAAGGACTTTGGTCTCAAGTGTATTTGCTAAGTTGGAAGTACCTGCCTTATCCTTGTCAAAATTAATTTAAACAGGGGCACTTCTTTGAATATTTTAGTATCTGGATCTAAATTTCTTGTCATACTTCCCATCTTGTAGATTTTCTCAGTTTTCGTTAAAAATGTTCCCATTTCCAATATGAGGCCATTTCATGATGTTTAACTAGTGACCTTTATGGTTTTTGGCATTGATTTTCTTTTTCCTTCTTTTGATAAAGTTGAATGATAGCGTACATGCATAAAGAGTTTGGAGTTTGTTTGATGGGCTTATATTGATTTGGAATACCACTGTTTTCTTCCAGGTGGGTCTTTATGGATATACGGCTTATTCAGCAAGCAAATTTGCCCTTCGGGGCTTAGGGGAGGCTTTGCAGCATGAGGTCTCTGCTGACAACATTCGAGTGACTCTCATATTTCCTCCAGATACAGAAACCCCAGGCTTTGCTGAAGGTATAGAATCAAACCCTTTTGTTTGCTAGACTTAATTCTTTTTAACAGAAAATAAATATATTGATGGTTTAGTAGATTAAACCACACTCTAGTTATAATTTGATATTAATCTGATTCATGAAGCAATGAGGGCAACATCTTCATATAGTTCATGTCATTCTAGTGGAGTAGGTCAATTACATCGGGTTATGTTTGTTAGTCCAACTCCTATTTGACTGAAAACAATCATTTAGTTCTTCTCTAAATTAACGAAGATAAGAAGCTCTAGCACTCAGGTTTCCAAGTGATTCTACGTCTTGAAACATTCAAACATCTGCCTAATTTAATTCGTGACTGCACTTTAATGGCCATATACTTTGATAATCAGTTTATTTGTGTTCTTGAACATCTCAATACTTCATGGATGTTTTTTCCCCCTCTATCCACTTTTAACCCATATCTTTCTTACATTCTACGACTCGGGTATTTTCTGCTTTCATCTGAATCACAATTCTTTTCATTTGGAGACTCCAAGATGTCATCTTATGCACTAGTTGATCCGTGTTAACCTGCTGTTGCCCATCTTTGTCTCTATATAGCACTGGATTACTTTGAATTATTTAATTCTTACATGGTAAGTTCAATTTGTTATTTTAACTCCTTATTTTTCCAATAACAGTCTTAGTAACTTGAGAACTCTTTTCCATCTCGAAACCACAACCCTTTATACTGGAATATAAGCTTGTAAAGTTCTATATGAAGGATCGATCATATAAATGCTCACCTAAAATAGATAAATTATTTATTCTTTTTCTTTGTTTGGCAGACATCAATTTCAAAATTTCCAGTCTCTTGTAGTTGTAGGACTTAAGCTGTTATTGAATATTACCCCAAATACTAAGCTTCGATGATTCTAATGCAGAACACAGACTAAGACCGGAGACCACCAACCTGATAGCCGGATCTGGAGGTGTCGTAATGAAAGCTGACGACGTTGCCAAACTATCCTTAAATGGTATCAAAACCGGAGCGTTTATCGTACCCTGTGGTTTTGAGGGAACCATGCTCGCCATTGCAACAGCAGGTTTATCACCGCAGCCATCAAGCTTATGGGCGTTTGTTGAAGTTTTGGGTGCTGGTTTCATGCGCTTCTTGGGATTATGTTTCCAGTGGAATTGGTTTAGCATAATAGAGAAGTGTCATGCCAAGAAAAAGAGTGAGTCTGTCAGAAGTTATCTTTTGAAAATGCTTAATTCCCTTGGTTTGTTGTTTTCATCGTTTAACTATGAGTTTTGAAGTTACCTTTGTTCTATGTTTCAACTTTAACCCCCCAAATTGTAATGCTGGCAGAGAACTAAGCCTCTCCGATGGAGGAACGAAAGAAAGCTGATGATGACAAGAGGAGTAATGGGAATGTGCACATCAACTGAGAATTTCTGCAATGACTAAATGAGGCAATCTCCATACGAAAAGGGTTTTCTTTTCCTTAAATTATCTCCTTCTGTCGCAATGTATATTTATTCGCATTCTTATGATTTCAGAGTGAATAATAATTACTTGTTCCGCAAGGCATAACCAAGCAGAGATGTATATTGGAAAATGCAAAATTTGGTGGATGATACATTGGAGAAATTCAGGGGTTGGACATCTTCAATTTCCCCAGATTTCTTTGAAACTAAATTAGAATGTGAGCTTTGACCAGCATCATAAACGTTTGGTTTTTCACAAGATTCGTATGAACTTTTATGATCATATGCAACTAAAATTAAATCATTGAACTTGTCAAGGTCCGGTTACCCTGCTAAATATTTGTACAATCTGCAGCCTATGAAATGCTCTGAAACGTTCATTAGACAAACATTGAAACCCCTGCAGGTCTGCAACTTTGGACAATACATAACTTCACCAATTTCCCATTTGACATATTGAATTGATACTGACATTTCAGTTCAACCAATTAACCAAGCTACAAATGACATAGCGATACAGCGCCAAACTTGTCTAATTGCTTTTATGCTTGTACTACTCAGGTTTACGACATGTAATGATGGCAAACTTGATTAGGTTCTTCTTGTAGCCTTCGATCATTAAAGGCATCACAAGCGCTCCTCTTATCGTCTTCCATCCTAAAATGAAAGCAAATACAGGGATAATGAAGAAAGTTAGATCACAAGCAATATACGCAAGGGAGAGGTGAAAAAAAAAACTTACCACTTCGTATCAAAGAAGTGAATCCTTGCCACGTGAAGGCAGACCGAATTACTGCAGGCCAAAATGGGGCTACATTCTCCGACCAATCTGCCATCTTGATATCCTGGTATCAGTAGTAATTTTAATTAGCACGAACATGCTTTTCCATCTTTAGATAGATATACTCTTCTATTTTACCTGGAGTTTTAAGGATTGGGCAATTTTAACGTAATCGGTAGCCGAGCACCATACAGGTAGATAATATGCACTGCATATTTTGTTCAGTAGGTTCTTCTCGTCGGGCTTTAGTGAGCCTTCGTTAGGAGAGAGATCTCTGTGACACCATGTCACTATTATTATAGTCGCCCCGGGTGCTGCAACACGTGCTAATTCGCTAACAAACTGAGAAAAAAAAACCACCATGAATTAGTATGATTTTATAACTCCTAGATCTTTAAAGGACCATATCATTGTGAACATGTAATATGCAAATCATGATCGAGTCTGATCAATATATGTGTTCTAAACTCTGCTATGGAAATAACCAAACTACGATATAAAAAGGAGAACTATTAATCAATCTTCTCCTGTTGCAACTAAAAGTTTGCCTCATACATAGCAAAAGTTAGTCCAGTTAAACAAAATATACGTAATAAAGGTTTGAGAGTAACTCCTAATTTTATGAATGCACAGTTAAGTTTACAATTACAATCAACGGATTGACTTGCGTGAACACGCTGAGTTAACCCCCATAATATCTTAAACTTTCATGAAATCTTTTGAATCTTCTCGCTTATGCACATATCAAGAATCAGTTACCTTCATCTTGTCGGGCATATGCTCGCCACTTTCCATGGACCAAACCAAATCAAACTCCCCATCAGAAAAAGGTTGGTTTAATGCATCTGCAACTTGGAAAGAAACCTGCTAACAACCATTGATTTATGGAAACACAAACTGGAACATGAGTCATACTAATACAAGAAATAACGGACGTCTTCTTACACCAAAAAGCAGTGAATGAACAAAAGAAGGGAGACAGTTTTAAGTACTTTGTCCGCGAGCCCCTCAGCGACAGCAAGAGCTTGTGCTCTTTGAGCTTGGACAGGGCTCAAGGTGATTCCCCGGCAATTAGCTCCAAATTTCTTTGCCAGATATCTAGAGCTTCCACCAATCCCACACCCAACATCCACAATCTTCTTGGGTTTCTTCGTGGAGGCATCTGCATGGCGTAAGTTATTTTTAAAGACTATAATTCGAACTTGAGGGAGTATAACATAATACTCTCGCTGATAAAGATAATGTGAAGAAAAAGAATTTTGATAATGTAAACATGAAGTAGCAGCAAAACTCTAAAGCTCATATAAACAGTTCAATTTTTTACTATACTACAATATATCGCGATTATCAGAAATTTCAACATGATTGGAACAAATGAGATATTCTTCTGATATTAAGTAAAACAATAACACGCTTTAAGATATGGGTGGAGAAAATTTTGCATAATTCTCAGCAGTAGTCCGAGATATTGCCTTTAGCAAACCTCCTAAATGTTATTCTCTGTGATCCCCAACCTCCGCTCACCTTGAAGGCATATGTCGATATCAGCACAAAGACAAACAAATCACAAGGAAGATTCATAGAATCTGAAACAAAGGTAACTCAAATAATTCAAGAACCATGCCATACTTCACACCTTTAGATTTTTCATGTAGCCCAACCCCCAACATCCGGGGTAAAGGCTTTGTTGTGGTTTTGTTGAACTCAGATGTCAAACACGACAAAGTGCTCAATTCACCCACCAAAATGCGCCCTGTCCTCAACAAATTTTACAACCTATCCCTTATCAGATAAATTACCTACCTCTATTTACTAATTTGTACCGGCATTACTGTGAATCAAGAAATAAAGCTAAATCTTTCCGGAGCAACTCCGAACTCATTTCAGTTACTGCTCAAAACAAAGATCACCCAGCCTCATTCTACACTTTAAATACGTGCAGCTACGAGAAAAACATAACGAAACTTGTATTTGGATTCTTTTCTACAATCCAAAACCAAAACCCAATGAGAATGCATAAAAATGGTCAGATTAAGCATGGGACCATATAAACCAGAACCTGCAAGGTATTGCACTAGCAGGGAAACATCTAATAACTTTTATCAACTGGTCCCGAAAACATAATAATGAGTAACACCAGGATGTCCCAAATCAACAAAATTGTTTCAAAACTCAGTTTGGCAACTTAGAAATTAATCCGGTTTAAATTTGATCCAGTTACACTTAGTTGAGATTAGACTAAGTTTCTATGTGAACTAGTTTTGAGTTGAACTTAGTTTGGCTAATATTTAAATAAAAGTGGTCTGGAACTAATAAATCCTATTTGGTAAATATACGTATGAATGAAGATAGAGTTCCAATTTGTCAACTTGATAATATATTTTCCCCTTTACGCTGATCTTTTTGAGGCCAAACTTATCCGATTTTGTTCCCAAAGGAGGGGGTCCGGTCCAGATCTGAGGTAAAATTGGGCCAATATAAGAACTAGCTTAACACAGCTATTTTATTTTCCAAACTGTTATGGTCATAACCACTAATGAGTGATTAGAACGGAAAAGCAGAACATTAATGTGAGTAAGCCCACTCGCTCGT
>JBAKGM010000002.1:564648-575346 GCA_037177215.1 Asparagus racemosus
ATATATCCCTTCTATTCCCACAGTCAGGACTAAGATGGCAGGAAAGAGAAGGTTGAAAGAGATTATAAAGAAAACTGGGAAGTCTTAGTTGGATATTCTAAAGTGACAGGAAATTTGTTTCTGCATAATCCATATATGGCAGATTCCACGTCTGATAGATGACTACTCTGCGACAACCATAGATTTTGAAGGCAGAATCCAGCTGAACTATCCTTATACAACATATTATAGCACCCATACTCTCTTTCCAACGTGCAAAAGAAGCAAGAGACAGAGGTTAAAGACATACTTAAAAATTTCTGTTGCAGATTCTCTTGAAATCTGGCTAGCATCTGCCGTTCCTATTATGGATTGGAGCTCTTTCACTTTGTCATGGACCTAAGATTGAACCATGATCAACCATGTCAGTTGCAGTTTGATATATATATCAGCATTTCAATCTAAACCATGAACTCCAAATAATTAAAAGTCAGCATCGCTATGAAACCAAGAAAAACATGGAAATGAAACCAGAAAAAACTTCAACAATCCATAAGAAACAGTCAAGCCTAGGAAACTTTGAATGGAGCCTGGGATGAATAGGGTCAGGTGGAGACTGGTTACACTATCATCATGTAAATCTACTAATAAGAGCAAATTTTGAATGAATGATGATCCATGCATCATGGTACCAAAATAGAACTGAAGAAAATATTGTATTGACATCTTTACAAATTCAACCCTGTAGTTCTTGGGTAGACTATGATGGAGAGAGATATAGCTTTCGAAGTATGCCACTCTTGAGCGGCTGTGGAAGGAAATCAACCTACATAGCTGCTTAACATAGTAGCTTTTCCCTGTAAATTTCTACCCAGAACAATCAGAGATTTAACTAGACCTCACAAACGATCACATAACTACTATAAGCAAAGCACATTGCTGCAGTGAATTTACAATTCCAAGAGGCGCAAGACCACACACTATGTTTTGCAATCAGTTATGTTTCCTCAAATGCCGATGGTGCTAATAAAGTGAATAGAGCTACAGAAATTCAGATTAAATTTCAAGTCATTCCTACCGAAACATTGTGTATTTAAAAGAATACTGAGGCATCAGATTCTACCTGGCTTATTTCTCTGGTGTGAATACTCCACATGGTCAGCAAACAAGAAAGTGATGCAACTGACAGCTCCCTGGTCATGTTGAAAAGGGTTTAATATGTTTTAATATATAACACAAAACAGAAATACAGAGAGAAAAGCAATTGAAGATGCTTCAAACATTTATAAACGCAACCAAAAAAAACAGCCGATAACCTCCAAAAAAGAAGATTAAAATTCTTTTTCAGGTGTTAGATTATGTCAGACTTGTTAACAATTGTAAACTTGAGAGGGCCAATGTTTTCTAGGTAAAGTGTAGATCTGCTGACACATACTGATAATGCGAGCAGTCATGGCCTAATTCTTCACATGCGGTTTCAGTTCATCATCAACCAAAAGAAATACTAAAAAATCTTCATAAGGGATATGGGATAGTACTAAGTATATTGCTCATTTGAAGAAGAATTTAGTGAACATGCTGATTAAAAGCATTCACATACCTTACCTTCTGTATCGCCTGAGCAAGAAATCCACCTTTTGTAAAACCACACTTCCCTTCAATCAAATTGTCATAAACCGATGAGGATATTGGCAACATTTGATCTGAATTTCTTAGGTTGTAGAGTGATGGATCAGCAGCCTCACAGAAAATGTCTAGTAGTTGCATCTTGTTTAGTTTTCCAACTTCAAATAAGCACTAGAAATGAAGAAAGAAACAGAATCATTATCTAGAATTGTAACCGCCTCTTGTGTGTGTGTGTTTTCTTTTTCTTTTTTTCTTTTTTTCTTTTTTTGTGGGGTGGGGGTTGTTTGGAGGGGGGGGGGTGTTTGTGTGCTACAAATGTACCTCTGGGGAAAAACAGCATACTCAGTATGATAGAGGACTATTGCGATTAACCAATTCATAGATATTAAGCAGCACGTACACAGGGAATTTTTTTAGGAAACTGAACTATCCTTGATAGCTGTTACTTGGGTATAGATATTCGGTTTTGTTAAAAGAAACTGAATTGGTATTAGAAATCAAAAAGGGCGTACGGTCTTCAATTAATGGTATGCAGTTATATACTTCAAGCGCAGCTCAGTTTTCACTAAAATCGACTAAGAAATTCTTCTCATTAAATGACAATTATACTTTTGGCACATGCAAATGTACATGTCAATTGGAAAATAAGTAAAAAGTAGTTTAAACCATTAGTGGAATTTTGATTGTGGACAGGTGTATGGACTTCATAAGATTGGGCCTTTTAATTTGCCTTGTACATTTGCATGTGCCAAAAGTATAACTGTCATTTAGTGAGAAGAATTTGGAGCCATAACAGTAGAGATAAGTTGAGCCTTTTAATTTGTCTTTATCTTTTGATATTCATATGATAATGCAAAATGTACTCGAGGCTTTGGAGTCATAACAGTAGAGATAAGTACAAATAGGTGTCACCTGAACAAGGCTGGACCAATCTCATAGTGTTATGACTCCAAAGCCTCGAGTACATTTTGCACTATTAGGATTATTGCAAGTACTTATCTAGCCCAAATTTCCTTGGTTAGGCATATGGCACTAATTAAGTGAGAGGTTATGTCAGGTCGACATTCAGTTGCAAATTTTGGTCAAATTCTTCATGGAACCTTGAACCATGATCAACACTATTTGAACCATGATCAACACTATCTGGGTTGAGAAGGTTTAGATGTTAATGATGGCAACGATGGGATAATGTAAAAACTGGAAAAATGCTTATACTTCTTTAATCTTTATCAACAATTCAACGACTATAGGCCCTACCAGAACAACAGAACTCCAGTTCCTTTGCAGTATCCTCAACTTTGACAGCCCTTCAATGAGATCATCACAAGTGCCGCTGGAAAGTTGTCCCCTGATGATAAACAATAAAGGTTTTCTGTAAGCTAGCATGCATGTTGCATGCATGAATTCATAAGTGCATACATGTATCTGCATCTGCATGTGTTCCCCTCTCTGCATATGTACATACCTCTGACAGGATGGAAACTCAAAAGCACGCTGCCTCGTGCTGTCAGGCAAAGCTTCACATTTGTGATGCCAGTATTTCTGCAGCAGATTAGAGAATGAGCAAATGACAAGCAAAAGACATCAGAAATAGCATCAATCTTCAGAAGAGTCAAAAGGAGTAAACTGCTGCACTAAATGGTTGGAACATAAAACTTTTCCGTCTAAACAGTCTACAAAGGGTGATTAAAAACTAAATATCTGACTTCAATGGTTGGGGAAGGATGAAAAGTTGCAATGATTTGGATTTTTAAATCAATTAGATTATGAAAATGCATCACAATAATAAAATCAAGAAAGAACTGCTACATAATAGTGTCATTTCTAAGAAATGTCATTGGTGAGTTTAGGTTGATACTCTGACCTTAATTTTGACACTTATAACTTAGGTAACAAGAAGAGTGAGTTCCTTTACTGAATAAACTATAGTGATCTTTAAAGCTGGTCCAAAAAACACAGCGCGATAAATAAATAGCAACATCATTTGATTTTAAAGAGAAAAATAAGTTTAACCTCACAATTATCGTCGAGTATACCCAGGCCCAAAAAGCTCAGAGGCTCCAGTGAGAAGTGTTTAATACATGCGATCTGCTAAGAAAAGATTTTGAAAGTGAGGCACTAAGCAAAATAACAACAAGCATAAAAGAATTCCAAAAAAGTGAAAGGATAAGAACTAAAAGATGCAAGACTGACCTTTAGCACCCTTATAAAAGAAGTTATTGTTCCATCGTGTCTAAGGAAATAGTTCCGCAAGAACACTGCAACCTTGTGACCAATATTGAACCCTGAACATGTTTTTACCAGGACGGACTCAGTTAAAGCATCCATTCTCTCACATGGTGATCCTAATGTGAACTTAAATGGTTGCAGACGTTGTAATGTATCTGAAGGAAGAAGTTTCCTCAGGGCATCAACAGTTGTTGCAACGCCCATAATGAAGAATATTGGAATCTTGATCACCCATTCGCTGCATACAGAAGCAAATTTAAGGCCAACCAGGAAACATAAAAGAAGAATGAACACAGATAGTCATATTCCCAGTAAAATTTAAGTAGTATGGTTGAGACGTGAAGTTAAAAATCCAATGTTGGTAATTCGACTTCCATAGGACAAAACCAGCATAACTTCATGTTTACCCACAATTTTGCCTCAAAAAATTATGCTAGGTGACTAGATAAGCACTTCAAACTAAACATAGAAAATTCGAAATATATGGTCCCAGCACAAGCAAATAGACCCAATGAGGATGTAAAATGAAACTTCTTGCCTGCTTCAACTTGTATCAAGATATGAATTACTAGGTCACCTAACTTGACAAGTCTCTGGGAAATAGACAGACTCTGATTAAGTAAGTTAGATCCTGACTATTTCTAAATCAACAACTATAAGTGATATGGTAAGTATCCAACATTCAAACAAATCACTAAGATGCCTAAATACCAACGAGAAGAAATTCTAGGGACTAGATTACCTCAGCAAGTTGATAAACTCGGCAAGTGTCTCGCCGTTGCATCGCTCCATATCATCTATTATCACAATGACAGGACGATCACAGTTCACTGGCTCACAGTACCATGATGCTAGCATGGTTATGTCAGCCACCTGTTAAACAAGGACACGTGAATTCATGGGGAAATGAATATGAGCAGGAGAACAGACCTCATGAAAATCTTAAATTACAATCTTACATCAATTCCCTCCGTAACCAACTGCCTCAATAAGCTTCTAAGGCAGCTGCCAATTCCATGCTTCGCCGAAAAGTCCAATGAGGTTAAATTCGCCACGTGGCATCCATTGGATTCCAAATGCCCACTGAGTTCTTGGAATGTCAAAAGATCATCAACAAACTCCGCATTCTCTACACAAACCAACTTCAATTATATGCTTTATAGCTGAAAATTTTTATTTCCATAGTAAAGAAAACTAATCAAAGAAACATACTTGTGAGTATAAAAGCCGTTGGTATCTGCTTGCATATAGCATCAGATATAATAGGGAATGGCCGTTGAATTGCCGAGATATTCTGTGCCCTAAGAGACTTGACTGCAGAAAGCGACTCGCTAATCCATTGATGCACCTCATTGAAAACATCAAGGTTGATTTTCCTCAAAACCTCCTAAAAGTACTAGAAATTTTCAAAAAAAAAACTGAAAACTTAATGTTAGAGACTCAAAATAGGAAAGAATCGAACCTTGATAGCAAGATGGATCTTCGTCCAAGTCAGATCGAACGCTTCTATCCTCAATTGCTCATAGAACGCATCATCAGACTGAGATTCGTCGGATTTGGCGGCAGATTTTGAGGGAGAGGAAGGAAGATCGATCTTTCTTCGCGCTTTTTTAACTCCGCAAGGTTTTTTCTCTGATTTTCGAGACGATGCCTTGCGAAGAACGAAGAATGGCTGCAGAAGAGAGATCAGTAAAGATTAGAGAATAGATTTAAGGAATCGATGGGATTTGAGAGAGAGGAGAACCTGGAGATTGTTGTCGGCGGCGTCGATTGAAGAGGCGGAGGGATGTGGAGGATGATCGGAGATCGGAGGCGACGGCGTCATCGGATTCGATCGGAGAGGGGTAAATGGGGGCTAGGGTTTTAACTTTTGGGGAACCGCTGTTTAAAGATGAGGGAGCGACTGGTTTTTTTTGGCGGGAAAAAGAAGAGCGGCGTAAAATATCAGGCTATTAAAATCTCGTAAATATTAGGCTGTTAAAACCGCGTGGGGTCCAGCGGTCAGCGTAAATCTTACGCTGTTAATGTTTGGGTTTCGCTGATGTTGGTCCCTGTAACATCTTCCATAATTTTTAAATTTTATGAATCAGCTTATGTTTTTGTAAATGTTTTTGGATCCGGCCCGCAACCTTTTGGCCCAGCCCAAGCCGAGCGACGGTTAGACCGCTGAGCTGGAGTCCTAACACTTGTAAATACAAGCTTAATTAAAAAATCTCCTCATTTCATCAAAAACATCAACTAACTCCAACGCACCCAAAACAACACTCCCTCAGTGGGGCCACCTATTCACCAGCGGGTGCAAAATCGAAAATACCACGCAAATTGCAATTACAATCCCCTCTCTTTCATCGGAAATTTTCCGTCGAGATCAGAGATCTTATTGCAGATCATCATCGGAATTCTCGAATCTCTGGCCGCCGTCGCCGCCTGAGTCCGGCGATGCATTCCTGGATTCGTACGCTAAGAGTTTGGATCTCACATTAGGAGGAATAAATTTCTTTCTTACATTTGGGGGAATTTTCTAGGGTATTGATTCAATGGCGACGAGGAATCGGACGCCGTTGTTTAGAAAGTACAGGGACGCTCTTCGGAGCGTCAGGGTTCCGTCGGCATCGTCACCTCCGTCTCAATCTGGGCCGTCGACGTCGAGCTCAGGGAACGGACCGGTGATCGAATTGGTGAGCGCTTCATTGTTGAACCCGAATCGGCGTTATACTCCCCTTAGAACTGAAGATCCAGGGAGCTCCAGGTTCGGATTTAACTTATTTTTGTTTCGATTTTGATGATCCCTAGGTCTTATTGATCAATGTATTTGGATCTAGGCTAAATCTTCATTTTTCTCTTCATATTACTTAAAATTTTCTGATATGTCCAGAAAATCAACTAAATTTTAGATCTTCCATCGGTCAAATTAGCAATGTGCCATTGTAATTCTTGATTCATGCATACGGATGGTGTATAATTGCAAGCCAAATAGGCTTTTGGGGAGCGAATTGAGTATTTCAGATTAAACGACAAGTATAAAATAAAATAAGAAAAGGAAATAGCAAAGGTTTGTATTCTTACTGAATTGAAGGTCATATAGAAGTATGACCTTCAACAATGAAATAACGTGTTTATAAGTTACAGGCAAAGATATAGTTTTAGACATCCATAGGGGACCGTGGACAGTAGTATGTTGAGCTTAATTCACCAAAACAAAATTGTACCTTACTAATTAAAACTCAAGATCTAATATATTAGATTAAATAGACTTTAAGAGCATAATATCTAGTGTGGCGAGGTTGCACCTTTGATGTTCAAATAGTTACTTTTTTTAGTAGAAAATCTTAGACTTCACTCAATGAACTCACCTTTAACCAGATCAAAAATGGAAATTTATTTTAGAAGTATCAAAAGAAAGTAGCCATCATACTTGTTGTTTCCTTATTGTTGAATGTTAGAACCTACTACGTAAAATGCACCCCCTCCCCTGTTACTTTCTACACACTGTTTTACCTACGCATTGATTTCCCCCCTTTTGGCCACTGCAGAAGAGGTGCACTTACTGTTGGTTTACCTCCAGCTTGGGTGGATGTTTCTGAAGAAATAGCTGTAGATATACAACGGGCTCGCACAAAAATGTCAGAGTTAGTGAAGGCTCATGCAAAAGCTTTAATGCCTTCTTTTGGAGATGGAAAAGAGGAACAACATGCAATTGAGAATCTTACTCAAGAGATTACAAATTTGTTAAGGAGGTCAGAGAAGAGATTAAAGAAACTTTCTTCAAGTGGGACCTCTGAAGACTTGAATGTTCAGAAAAATGTCCAGGTTTACTCCATGTTTGCTATTCATTTTGAGGTTTCGTTAATTCATGTTAGACAGCAAACGCAGTGGCCACGAGAGTTTTACTGATCAATCTATTAGAAGCTGGTGATCTTTGATGACAGCCTTTTGTTGAAGACAAATTTTTCATGAGTATTTTCTCGTGCAGAGATCACTTGCTACTGATCTCCAGAGTCTTTCAGTGGAGCTTCGTAAAAAGCAGTCTACTTATTTAAAGCGCCTCCGACAGCAAAAGGAGGAGGTATAGAGAGCTTCCTTTGGTTAGCTATACAAGCTTCTTTTTTTTCTTTTTCTTTTTTTCTTTTTTTGTTATTTTTCTATTGTCTCATCAGTTTTTTGCATATTTTTTATGCATACACTCATCCAGGGTCAAGATGGTATCGACTTGGAGATGAATTTGGATGGAAAGAAGTCTAGATTCGATGATGATGATGATGATGATTTTGTGAATGTGGTATGTTATTTGTTCTCTATTTTATGTTTCGAGAATGCGACAGTGATATTTTTGAGTTTTTCTTCTCAAACTCATCAGTTTATTTTGATTAATTATCCTTGGTAGGATCATTCAACGTCGTTCTCCAGTTGAAGAAACAATATAATAAATGTAATGGTATTTCTCAGGCCTGAAATGTGTCTGTCCAGATATACGATGACTAGCTGACTGGGTTTTCAAAAGTTTCTTTTGTTTTGTTTGCTTGATTATCAAGTCTACTTTTGTGATGTTTTTTCGGTATTCATGTATCAGCACTTCTAGGCTAATGAGGCTATAGTTGTTATGGTGCTTAGGATTCGTGCTTCGTGCTTAAATCCAATTTGGGATTTACTAGGTTAAACCCAATGCTGCAGAACTATGGGCTTATGCAAACTACAAAACATCCTTTGATTCCTTAGCCAGGAGCCAACTGGATAATATAAAAGGGAACAGTCCGAAATATGGAAATGTACATAGATAGTGTCATAGGATTGCAGGCTCATGACTAATGGATGTTTATATTCATGAAGCTGACAGTGGATGTCCAATACTCCAATTTTAGACTTTTTGTTTATAATTTATTGGTTCAAGGCAAATTTAACACCTGAGTCCTTGTTGGTAGATCTAATTTATTTTTCAATCCTTGCCTCTTCCTGTTGTCGAACAATTAACTTGGATCTAGGCGTGTGTCCATGCGTCCTGCTAGATTTATTGGCTGAAAATTTCTAAGTACTGTTTCCAAGGTCTTAGTATAGGCATTTCATGTCTGGACAGTATTTTCCCCTCCCTATTGTAGTTGTTTGCCTGGCTGAATAACCCTAATCGCTAAAATTTGATGCCTCAGTCTATGAATTTTCTTTAGTTTTCACATGGCATTGATAACTATTTTGTACTGAAGTATACTGCACCTTTCCTTTCTACAGGGTTTCAGTGATCACCACATGTCTCAGGTGAAAAAGAGCGAGGCCTTCACGAGAGAGAGGGAAAAAGAGATCGCGCAGGTAATATTTTTGTCATCTCTAATTTGTCAGAGAAAATGGGTTATTAAATTAGTGTATCCTTTCTTGTATGTGTCACAAAGATATTAAGTCCTTCTCAAGTTTACTACTGCCACTGGTTAACCTAACAATCTGGATAGAATTTGTTATGTAGGTTGTAGAATCAGTGAATGACCTTGCTCAAATCATGAAGGATCTCTCTGTTCTTGTAATAGATCAGGTAAACTAGGACTTTTTTTAGAACGAGAATGGAGTTCCTGCTGAAACTTCTAAACAAATCTGTTGCCCTTCAATGAGCAGGGGACCATCATCGACCGGATTGATTACAATGTCCAGAATGTTGCAGCATCAGTTGAAGAAGGATTTAAACAACTGCAAAAGGTTTTCTTTCTTTTATTTTGGCATATCTATGTTTTCTTGTTTCGTTTTTGCAGCGTCAGCTGTCCTGCATGTGTCCGTTCCTCTATATAAGGTTCTTGGACTTTTGTCTTTTCCCATAGAATCGGTAACTGACTCTCACTAATTTCCTTGTTTAAGCCCAATATTTGTGCTGCTCTTACACCGAACTATAGTTAACATTATAGCTTGAGGACACACCTTTTATATGGGCGTAAAAGTTATACACATTACCAAACACTATTCTTCATCTAGCGTAATTTTGGTAGCAAGTGATATTAAATCTTCGAGTTATCAGTGATACTTAATTTATTACTTTTCGTTTGATCAATTCTCTATTTTTTATAATTTTTCAAAAGCTTTTAAACTTTAGGCATGCTTAGAATGCGCTTATCCATTTCTTTTTCCCTGAGACAACTAGTTTCAGCTGAGATTTAAATATCAAATGCAGAGTTATTATGTCTAATATCCCAGCTTAAATTTGTGTTCTCTATGATGTACAGGCAGAAAGAACACAGAAGAAAGGAGGGATGGTTATGTGTGCAACTGTTCTTGTGATAATGTGTTTCGTCATGCTAGTCCTCCTAGTTCTCAAGGCGATACTGTTTTGATACAGAGTGATCAATGTTATTTCATCAACATTTTCGGCGTTACATATCCCCGCATATTCTTTCTCAATCTCACAGATATAGAAAAATTCAAGCTTTGGAGTGTAGTAACTGCATGATACATACGAGTGGCTTCATGCTGAAGCCCCCTAGGATGCGTGTGTACTGGGTATGTACAACAGGGATTTGGGCATCCTCCACCAAATGAATTATAAGGTGGAATCTCCAATTTTGAAGAATACAGTTTTTGCCCATAATTATAGTTCAGATATCCCACTGAGACTGCTGTCTCTCGTGATGTATATTTTTACTATCTATTCATTATTATTATTATTATTATTCCTTAAGCAATAGAAATATATCTTCCTTGACCACAAAGATGTTTCTTTTTCTTTTTTCATATAATTTTGATGTAGAAGAGATGTGGAGAGCTCTGATGACTGGTACGATTTGTGCAAGATTTATTTTGTTTGTGGTGAGCAGCGATGGTATTGTTTGTTTGAGTTGGCTATGTGTATTTCATGATTTGTGCTATGCTTGATAGGTGAAAGGAGGGGTTTTTTTT
>JBAKGM010000002.1:593484-608421 GCA_037177215.1 Asparagus racemosus
ATTTTATAATTATTAATTTATTACAATTTATTTATTAAAAAGTTAATAATATTATAGTGATTATAATATTGTATAGTTGTTACATCATTATTATATTATTATTTATTATCAATAACTTTTTTATTATTTTTTAATAGTTTATTTTTATTTTATTATGGTTTATTATTATATTACTTTAACTACGTTATTATATAATGCATTATCAACATATTAAATACTAGTATTTAAGATGTTACTATATTGTTATAAAATATATTTTAATTATTATATTTTTATATTATTTAATAAATATTATTAATATATTAGATTAACTATAAGATAGTATAATATGATATGATATAATATATTAAACATGTCGACAATAACTATATATTAATTACATTTGATATATTATGTTTGATATTATATTAACACATCCTCAAACTCAAAACCAAAGCACCAAACTTAAAACACCTAAAAGATATTTTGAAATAAGTGTTGAGTTTTTTGTTTGAGAATGATTTACCTCAAAAAACACCATGGTTTCCAAATGCATGGTGTCTTATTTTTGGCAAAAAAAAAAAAACTATAGAAACAAGGAAAACACCTTGATATCCAAACGAAATCTTAAATAAATATAAATGCTTTTCTTTTTACAATATTTAGTTTTGATGTTAATCAAGGAATTTGGGTGCTCTTTACCTCGTACTGATACTATTATATAAAAGGAGCCTTTTTGTGTGTGTGTGTGAACTTCATTTGTAGAATTACGAAAATGTCGTACATTTGAAAAAGAAAAAGAAATACGCCTATTAAAAAAATCAGCGGAAATGACCTCACACCTAAAAAGATGCCATAAAACTTGGAAAATAGATAAAAGTAAAATAAAAAACAAAATTTCTATTCCTTTAACAATTCAATTGTAAAACTCACTTTTAACAGTCTAACTGCAACACTCCCCTACATTCCAAGTTATGTACACATAGTGCACACATTGCGTGAACGGGAACGCCAGGGAGAGTGTAATGTCTACTTTATGATGATCATTAATTTATTCTAAATTAACGAATCATAATTACTAAACTACTTTTCTGCATGTGATATGAGTCAAGAAGAATTTCAATGAAGGATATTGTAACTAATAAATGAAAGTGAGATAAATAATAACAAAACAATGTTAGAGGATAATAAAAGAGTATGAACTCAAAATGTTGGCATCTAAAGATCATAAGCATCTCAATATTATCGAAAACAAAGTCAACAAAGTCCACAGAACCATCTTAACTTTTGAAAACATCGAAACACCATTCTACATAAATGCATCTAAAATAAATTATGAACAAAGCTGGAAACATATGAATTAGATTAATCACATCATCAAGTGGAAAATTATTTGTCAAAGACATTTATTAGAAACAAACTAACATATCGACATTTATTAGAAACAAACTAACATATCAAAAGATTTATTTGTCAAAGACAGGTTGGGAGCTGTAGGAAAATGAGGCCCGGAATCAAATATATAAATAAATATAATTTTTTTTCTTTTTCCAGGATTTAGTTTTGATGTTAATCAAGGATTTTGGGTGCTCTTTACCTCATATTGATACTATTGTATTATTTAAAAGAAGCCTTTTTGTGTGTGTGTGAACTTCATTTGTAGAATTAAGAGAATGTTGTACATTAAAAAGAAAAATGCCTATTAAAAAAATCAACGGAAATGACCTCACACCTAAAAAAATGCCTAAAAACTCGGAAACTAAATAAAAAGCAAATAAACAAACAAATTTTCTATTCCTTTAACAATTCAACTGTAATACTCCCTTTTAACAGTTTAACTGCAACACTCCCCTACATTCCAAGTTATGTACACACTATACACACATTGCGTGTAGGGAATGCTAGGGAGAGTGTAAAGCCTACTTTATAATGATTATTAATTCATTATAAATAAACGAATCATACTCACTAAACTACTTTTCTGCATGCGATACGAGATCCGTCACGAAGAATTTTCAATGAAGAATATTGTAACTAATAAATGATAGTGAGATAAATAATAACAAAACAATGATAGAGGATAATAAAAGAGTATGAACTCAAAATGTTGGCATCTAAAGATCATAAGCATCTCAATATTCTCGAAAACAATGTCAACAAAGTCCACAGAACCATCTTAACATCAGAAAACATCGAAACACCATTCCACATAAATGCATCTAAAATAAACTATGAACAAAGCTGGAAACATATGAATCAATATTAGATTAACCACATCATCAAGTGGAAATTTATTTGTCAAAGACATTTATTAGAAACTAACTAACATAATCAAAGGCGATTAATATGAACTAATAATCTCTCCTCCTTCAGCTGCGCGTGAGTTTCACGCGCTCTCTGCTATATTACGCCCTTACCCAGAACTACGCATCCTCTATCAAATTCTGACATCGTCCCTTCATTGAACTGGCATTTCCTCAAACAGCTTCCACGCAAATAAAATAGTTAATAAAAAAAACCTTAAAAAAAAAAACAGAGATCCGACTGCAGAGAGATCCCAACACTGAGATTGAAGACGAAGAAGAAGGAGATGGGCTGGGGATGGAAGATTTACGAGGGAAGCGTGGTGGTGGGTTCCCTTTCCTTATTGGGCTGGGCCGGGCTCTGGTTCTTGAACCGGAGGTTGTACAAGGAGTACGAGGAGAAGCGGGCCTCGGTTCAGATCCTCTTCAGTGCTGTGTTTGCTTTCTCGTGCAATCTCTTCCAGCTTGTGCTCTTCGAGATCCTTCCAGTTCTCTCCAAACAGTAACCCTAATTTCTCTTTTTTCGAAATTGAGTTTTTCTAGGGTTTTGAGTTTAGAATTGAGTAAATTGCTAGTAGATTTTGAATTTGGGCGCAGTTGGTGAGAAATTGGAGAATTTCGTATGTAAGTGACCTAAAAATGGGGGTTTTTTTTGGTTGACATTCAATATCTCTATGTTTAGATTGCATATTGTCGAATTCTAGAGTTTGGTGGATTCTAGGATGGGGGAGGTTGTGCAATGTTGCTTAATTAGAGACCCATTGATAGTAAGAGATCTCGACAGTGAGACTGAGGAAGAAGAAGGAGGGGTTGAGTCAGTGATTGAATATTTGCGAAGGGAGCATTGTGGCGGGATACCTGGCGTGCAGGCTTTGGTTTTTGAAGATCCTCTGCAGCTCCGTGTTTGTGTTCTCTTGTAACCTATTTCAGATCATCCTCTTCGAAGTCCTCCTGTCCTCTCCAAACAGTAACCCTGGTTCCCTAAATCCTCTCTCTCTCGCAGGTCTCTTTAGATGAGACTTTGTACTAATTTTTTGTAAACTGTGCCGGAAATTAGTTTCTTAGGGTGTTTGTTTATCATGTTGTGATTCTTTGTAGGGTTTGCGGTCTAAAATTGAGTTGGTTATGTTGTTTTATGGCTGCCGGGCTTTATTAAATTTATAAACAGATTATAAATTTGGGGGTACCTCGTAGGAGACATTCCTGACATTCCTTTTGTTTTTCTTTCTGGGTAGAAATTAGATTCTTCTAGGATCTAAGTTGCAGATTGTCAAACTGTAGAGTTTGCTTGCTTCTAGGATGGGGGAGATTATGCAAGATTGAGTTAGAGGTTATTTGCTCGTAATTTGAGTGATCCGCGTGGATATGCATTACCGGTCATTTTGTAGTCAATTACTAGCAGAAGTTTTGTTGTTTCTTAAATTTGGCTGTAGTTTTCTAGGAATTCATTTAGGCCTAAAATTTATAGAGTTTACTTTTGGTTTTTTTAAAACTCTCTATTCCTGTTTACTTGGTTCTAGAATTAGGCTCTATTGTGATCAAAGTAATGTAGCATGTCTGTTATGCAGTTATAATTATTGAGTATTTTTTTTTCTAAAATCAACTAAAGCTTGTTTTATGATGACTGTCTATGCGGTGAATTATTTTAGGTTTAATTGCATTGAATACATAATTTGGTAAATGCCGATGTCATCATGCAGTGCAAGGTGGGTCAATTGGAAGGTGGATTTGTTCTGCTTGATAATGTTGCTGGTGTTCATCTTGCCTTACTATCATTGCTACTTGTTGCTCCGTGATAGTGGTATGTCATATTTTCTTTTGTTGCTTTTATTGCTCATTATTATGTGCTTTGAAGCGATAAATCCTTGCAATAGTATAGTGCAAGAATATATAAACTAGCCGCTAGCTACTTGTGTGTGTGTGTGTGAAAAACATCTGATATAACTCTTTGTTTCTTACCTTCTGAATACTGACCGAAGCAACAATCTGACAGCTACATGAAGCTTTAAAATGAGAAAATTGAAGATACAACTTAATGAAACTTCTAGATATGCGATTGACAAATAAATCCAACTCTATGGAAAAAATTAGTTACATTTGGAACTGGAAGTAACTAAGATTCTGGCTTTTTGGATTATATCATGCCACCAAATGAATGCAATCCTATGTTACACGGGCAGTGGGGGATCCAGAAAATTTTCCTTTTTTTTGGTGTTTGGGGGGTTGGGGGGGGGGCACAACAAGTATCTATTTTATCTAAAAATAAAAAATAATATTATAAAACAATAGTATTAGATGGAAATGATCTCAATAATCGATACACTTTTATCAGTTTCATTGCATCTGTGATAGATAAACAAAAGTGAGTATTCTTACTAATAATTGTCTTCCATTAATGAAATCAAAATATATTTACTTGCTAATAAAAATTCTCTACAAAATCCAACATTGTGATTAGATTCTAAAGCATTTGGGTATATAACATAAACAAATACATATTAGAATCATAATCATAAAACAAACACTTGGTATGCACTAATTAATTAATAGAAGATTGTCCTCAAAAAGTAATAATATAATATATATGTATATCAAAAGGCATAGAAATCATTTAGACAATTAGTTTTACAATAATAAAAAAAGACATTTCAATGTGTACTTTTACAATTGCTCTCGACAATTTTTCCTATTTTCAAAGTGATGCATGATTTTTTCATTGACAATGCTATCAAACACATCTCTTTCTATGTATGTAACCAAAGTGGGTCGACGCGGAGGTCCGGGTGTTGGTGGCGGTGGCCGGAGGGTGGCGGGTCCAAGCGGGGCCAGTGCAGGTGGGCATTTGGGCGGAGCAGTGGAGTTAGGGCTTGGATGAAATTTGGGGATTTTGATCTCTGAAGTGTGAAAGAAATAAGAGAGAGGAAAAGAGTTTTAATGGGTTTTGGGGTTTTTGGGTTTTGAACTTTTGGGTCTATAATCTACTAGTTTTGGGCTTTAAACATGTGGGTCCATATGTTGATTAGAGAAAATATAAATGGGTGTTGTTTTTCAATGGACCAACTCAAATAGTAAATATAACAGTGTGTTTAAATGGGATAGGGACTTGGAGTGCAAATTCCAAAATTTGTTTTTTTTTGGGGTGGGGGGGGGGGCAGGCTATAAAAATTACAAAGGGCTATATGCAAATTATAGAAATTGTAGAGGTGCAACTGCAACCCAAGGGGGGTGTGGATCCGCCCCTGTACACGGGTACGGGTGCGGGTGCAGATATGAGACACAGTAAATCTATAAAAGGTGGGATACAGGAACTCGACTATATATATACACAATTATACATATTTTTTTGTTAGTTTATACAATTATACATATCGAAACTAGTAATTTACATTAGATCTATTTTGTTTTCTATTTGCATGTCATGAAAGAAATTTCTATTACATTTCTATGTTTCATTTATCAAGTAGATTATAAATTGGGAAACCATTCTCTTTTTGGCTAGATACCTAAACGATCCTTTAATGAGCCCAACCTATGTTAAGCGAGTTGAAGGAAGTGGACGTGAAGTGTAAGATATAAGATACACCCCACGAAGAGTATGATGAGTGTTTTAAACTAAAAATGTATCATATAATTGAGTACAATTTTGAATAAATGTAGCATATACAAGAGTGTCCTAGAAGTGTCGGAGTCGGCAACCTGTCGGACCAGACACAGATGCTGGAGCCCAGCCGAAGTGTTGAGGTAACATAGATGCAATCCAACGATTCATCATAGCTGAAGTACCACCTTCCTTTCCTTATAGGCTCTAAATCCAAAGAAACATCTTGAATAACTCCAAAAGTATTTTGCCGCCTATATTAATTAGGCATAACTACATAATGGGAAAATTTAGATAACTAAAAGCAATGTTTTAAAAAGCCTCCGCCTAGCCTGCCTAAGCGTACGCCTTGCGCTAGACGGTACCTAGGCCGCCCACCTAGTGCCTAGTGCCTAGGCAGTACCTAGGCTGCTCACCTAGATTTTGGGAGTACCTAGGGGAGTGTGGGCTGCTTACGCAGACTGCATCCTTTAGACCTTGATCGTGATTTCCGTTGTTATAGCCTCTACATCCTCCAACCTCCTCCAGCCTCTAACTATGAACACCTCTAACCTTTAGCAAAACCTCCTCCGCCACCATGTAAACGAAGAAAGAAATTCACCTAGGCGCTAGTCTGACGCCAAAGCTTTCTATAACATTGGTATTTACTATTAGTTATTGTAATTAAAAAGTAAAAAATAGGAAAATTGCCTAGCCCCTGCCTAGGCTCTTGGCATTGGGTCCAATGCCTAGGCCGCTTATCGCTTTCTGTAACATTGACTAAAAGATATAATATATTCCTTACTAATTACATCCTAACTGAATTAATATTTAAAACTAGTCAACCTAATTAAGACTCCTAAGACTATCTATAGTGATTAGTCTGATCTTGCAAAGCGATGCGTGGCATGAGTCTTTGATTGATTTATTTATCTCTAAATCAGCCCACTTGCATATTGAGCTCAAGAAGTCGTCTTGTGAGTTGTGTCAGGTGAAGTGGTTTCAGTCAGGTTTTGGTCAGGTTTTGATTATGTCTTGATCCGTATATTCATTTCTTTCTTACAATTTGATTGCTTTTATTTTCTTTCTTTTTTCATTGTGCATGTGTGTTGGGAGGCCAATCTTTTTTAGCTCATAGTTTGCTACTTTGCTGATCTGGATTCCTCTTAAATCTTTTAATGGAATATGCTAGCTCAAAGATTTGTATAGACTGGTTTGTCCGAGGTTAGGTCTTCAGTCCACTTTAGTTGTCAGTACTTTTCTATGACAGAAACGAGCAAAAACTTTGAGAAAACAAGGATAGATTAGTGGGCACCCTCAATCGGGAGGGTAATCAGGACTTGTCACCAGAATCATGGATTCACACTCTTAAACAATTAATATATCCTTTCAAACCAAAGAAATACAGAGTAAACAATGCACTGGGATTCTTATCTCCACAATACTCGCTTCAGTTTGATAAGCATGTTTTTGCTCTCTTCAACAATTAATACATCCTTTCAAACCAAAGAAATACAGAGTAGACAATGCACTGGGATTCTTGTCTCCACAATACCTGCTTCAGTTTGATAAGAATGTTTTTGCTCTCTTAAGCATATTTATTTTGCATTGATGTAGATCATTCAAAATATATTGGATCGTATGTTTTTCATGCTTGTCAAGCAGAAAGAGTGATTGCTTAGTTTGAGATAAATTTTACTAAACCATTTATACAGTCTCATCCTTTTACATGTTTTTTCCTAGAGGAACTTTGTTTTCTTCATGCTGCAAGAGATGACAATTCTCTGAATGCAGGTGTGAGAAGAGAACGAGCTGCACTTGGATCAATCTTATTTTTGCTAGCATTTCTTTATGCTTTTTGGCAACTGGGTGTCCACTTTCCTATGCCTTCTCCAGACAAAGGTTATTTTCTTTTCATCTCTTGCTTGATGCTTGACGTGGATGTCATGCTAGGTCGAAATAAAGTGACTAAAGAAAAGATGTATACTGGACCAGGTTATTGAAACTTAATAACTGAACTTGTATTGAACCACAAGCTCATGATCATACCAGCTCATAGTCTATTTGCGGGGTGCATGGTCGGCCTTGAATATTATACATTTTAGTTTGAGCTTGTTAATTTAGGTTGAGAGTCTGAGACCTAGTCTGTTGGGAGGCTTGCGGCCAATAGTTTTACCTAAGTTTTGTGATCTTGGCATTACCATGTAGATTAATTGCTATTTGCATTGCTTACGGTTGGTCTATGCTCTGCTTGTGGTTTGAAACTCTATGTGCACTGCTGGTTGTTGGTCCTAAATATTTCACATTATAAGTTGAGCTTTTTGCTTTAGGCTCGAGACCCGAGACCTAGTTTTCATTACGCTTGTGGTCATTAGCTTTCCGTAGGTTTTTAAAAAAAAAATTCTTGGCTTTATCATGTGGGTTATTGCCTTCTCTTCTTTTGACCTTTTCGACTGCCATAAACATTACAAAGACAGCCATTTTCCTTGTTTGATCCTAAAACAGATCACATGCAATTAGCGTAACATGCCCAATCTGATAAGTTGGCTTATAGATTTTTTCTATACCTCTCATCGTTTTTGTTTAGTAAGTGTTCTTAGCTCTTGGGCGATGATTTTCAGCATTCCTCATCTAACTGCATACATTCATACGTGCATGCATGAGTGCTGGCAGCTTAAAGTAACTTTCTTGTTTGCATTGTTATTTCTGCTTATTGATAATGGTATTATTAAATTCCTTTTTGCCTTCTGTTTACACATGTATGACACATAGTGGTTGAACAGCAATATTCGAACTACACATTGTCAGAGGGTCATGGAAGTATCTTAGAGTAGTTTATACCCTTGTCATGTTTGCTTATAGTGACATTTTACATCATTCTTTCCTTTGGGAACTAGTTGGCTTGTTTTAATCACCCTTACTCAACCTGTAAATTTTGCAATATGTAACTACCTGTGAAATTTAGATCTTTGAATTTTCTCATTGATCTTCATTATCTTTGAATGTTTTATAACCTTCATACCAGCATTGTGAAATTTTGTATAATTAATGCTAACTCTGGACTCTGGTGCATTTTGGATTTTAGGGTTCTTTACTATCACTCAATTAGTTAGCAGAATTGGTGTGATCGGCGTGACTGTTATGGCCGTGCTCTCTGGCTTTGGAGCTGTTAATCTTCCTTACAGCTATTTGTCTCTCTTCATCAGGTTATTATCAATCTATCTTACAGATACTTGTCTTCATCAGCTTATTAATCTATCTTACAGCTATTTGTCTTCATCAGGTCAGTTATGTTTATGTACGCCTGGTAGTTTCTGTACTTTCTTGAGACAGGATCATTTAGGCCTATATTCTTTCGAGTATAAAATATCTTCTTAAATGATCAAGTTGAAGATGACATGCTTCATCCTGATAGAAGAGTATGCTATTTCTGATATTTAATATTTTATGGGTACTTCGAAATTCTAGAATTGTGTGGACTATAACTATGATTTTGGCTGCTTTTGACCAAATCGCAAATTGTCGTCACACAGATAATATTATGCGTACTCCAATGGACTATAGCTCATAATTATGGCTGTTCTCGACCAAATCACATATTGCCTTCCTGCATGGAATAGTTTATGAGTACTCGAAAATTTCCCAAGTGCTGTGGAGACTCATAATTGTGGACTGTAATTCATAATTATGGTTGTTTTCGACTGAATAACAAATTACCATCTTGCATAAAATATTTTATGCGTATGCTAAAATTTTGAATTTTTGGTTTAACCCATGATTTTGGTTGTTTTCAACCAAATCACAAGTTGCCTTCTTGCATAAAATATTTTATGCTTACTCCAAAATTCTCAAATTCTTGTGGACTATGATATGTGATTTTGGTTGTTTTCTCAACCAAATCATAAATTATCGTCTTGGATATATCTTATGCATACTATGAGATTCCCAAATTTCTGTAAACTATAACCCGTGAATTTGGCCTTTTTTACGAAATCATAAATTGGCATCGCGGATAGAATATGTATGCATACTCTGAAATTTTGTATTTTGTACACTATAACTCATGATTTTGGTCATTTTTTGACCAAATCACAAATTGTAGTCCCGCATATAAATTAGTTTTGTTCTCCAAAATTTCAAAATTGACGTGGGTAATAACTCATGATTGTAGCCGTTTTCAGCAAAATCTTAAATTGTTGTCTTGTATAGAATATTTCATGCATACTCCAAAATTTTTGAATCTCTGGAATAAAATCCATAATTATGGCTTTTTTACCAAATCCCAAGTTGTCGCATCACATAGAATATTTAACATGTACTCCGAAATTCCTCAATTTTTGTGGACTATGACGCATAATTTTGGCTGTTTTTGTCCAAATTGCAAATTTGCATCCTGCATAGAATAAGCTATGCTCACTTCGAAATTCCCAAATTTTTGTGGACTGTAACCCATGATTGGGGCCGTTTTCAACCATATCACAAATAACTGTCCCATATAGAATATTTTATATGTACTCAAAAATTGCAAAATTTCTGCGAACGATAAGCCATGATTTCAAAGTTTTCGACTAACCACAAATTGCTGACCTGCATAGAATAATTTTGGCCATTTTTGACCAAGGTTCTAAAACATGGCTATGCATACGGTCTGATATCATGTAGCGATTAATCGGATTATGCAGAATGCGGTTTTAAAACTTTAAAAAATATATATTATTTATCTCATATAAAAATATAATAATTCATCAAAAACATTCCAACAAAACACTAACAATCATACCCAAGCTGTTCAAACCAAATTTGTTACACTTGAAAGTGAAACTACTAAAATTTCATAAATTTAAAACGCCCCCATAAGTCATAACACTTTAAAATACTAATAAAATCTATCATGTGGTCTTTCTCATTATCTTCGTAGCGGCTAGTGGCTGAAACGACGATGTGAGATAGTGCCGGTTGGTATCTACAGTTGATGGTGGCTAGAGGTGCTGATTGGCGGCAACTAGTGGTTGTGGAGAGGAGACTGTGTGGGAATGATTGGATTTATGGTTTTGAAGCGGCACATTTTTAGGGATTTTGTGAGGCAGCAATCAGGAGACCTTAGAGTAATTAAGTGCGGATCGGGTTAAGCATGTTATGCGCACACATAATTTCATTTTATAGGCTCGTACTTTTAACTACTCAATTATGCAATTTTACTGCATAAGTGAGCGGGTTTTAGCTACCCAACACGTTTTTGTGTCAAGTAGAAGTGTTTGGGCAAGTATTTGGTTGGGTAGAGCATGTTTTGAACACCGTTTTTGACCAAATCACAAATTGCTGTTATGCATAGAATATATGATGTGTACTCCAAAATTTCCAAAATTTGGTGGACTTCAACCAATGATTTTGATTGTTTTTAACCAAATGATAAGTTGTTGTATTGCAAAGAACATTTTACATGTATTCCGAAATTTCTGAAATTCTGTGAGTTCTAACCCTATGATTTTGGTTTGTTTTTGATTGAATCACAAATTGTCGTCTTGTGTAGAATATTATGTACTTTGAAGATTTCAATTTATGTGGACTATAACCCATGATTTGGCCGTTTTTGACGAAATCGCAAGTTCCATCCAACATAGAACATTTTATGCGTACTCAAGATGCTGAATCTCAATGGACTATGATTTTGGTCGTTTTTCGACTTTATTACAAGTTGTTTATGCATAGTACAAAAATTTTGAATTTATGTGAATTATAACTTATGATTTTGGTCGTTTTCAACCAAATATAAGTTGTGGTCTTACATGGTTTATTTTATGCAGACTCTAAACTTTTTGAATTGTTGTTGACTATAACCCATGATTGTGGCCACTTTTGACCAAATCACAATTTATCGTCTCGCTTAGAACGTTTTATGTGTACTCTAAAATTCTCAAATTTCAGTGAATTATAATCCATGTTTGTTGGCTGTTTTTGATCAAATCAGAAATAACCGTCTCATAGAGAATATTTTATGCGTACTCTAAAAACTGTCGATTTTTCATGGATTGCATCCCATGATTTTGGCTATCTTTCGATCAAATTACAAATTGTCGTCTTACATAAAATATGCTATGCGTAGTCCAAAGTTTTCAAATTTCTGTGGACTATAACTCATAGCTGTGGCCATCTTCGACTAAATCAACAATTATTATTTAGCATAGAAAATTTTATCTGTCCTGCAACTTTTCTGGTAATTATGTGGACTATAACCAATTACTTTGGGCATTTTTGACCAAATCACAAGTTGCCTTCCCGCATAAAATATTTTTTGCGTATTTCAAAACTCTCGAATTTCTGTGGAATATAGCCAAGTATTCTGGACATTTTTTATCAAATCACAAATTTCCGTATTGCATATAATATTTTATCCACACTCCGTTTTCCTCTTTTTTGGTGTACCATAACCAATTATTTTGGTCGTTTTTTTACAAAATCACACGTTTTTGTTGCAGATAGAATATTTTGTGCATACTCCAAAACTTTGGAATTTTGTGGACTACATAGCCCATGATTTTGGTCGTTTTCCACCAAATCACAAATACGTCGTCACACATAAAATATTATGTGTACTTAAAATTTTCCGAATCTCTATGCTGTCTCGCATAGAATACTATGTGTACTTCAAATTTCTAAATTTTTGTGGGTCTACAACTCATGATATTGCCGTTTATGACAAATTCAAAGGTTTTCGTCCTACATAATATTCTGTGTACTCAAAACTTCCTAAATTTTTATGTATAATACTTTTGATTTTGGCCGTTTTCAATCAACTTACAAGTTGTCATGCCGCATAGAATAATTTATGCGTACTCCAAAATTTTCGAATTTCAATGGACAAATTGCCATCAAACATAGAATATTTTATGCGTACTCCAAAATTCTCAAATTTCTGTGGACTATAACGTTGATTTGTGGCTGTTTTCGACCAAATAACAAATTGCCATCGTGCGTAGAAAATCTTATGAGTACTCCAAAAATTTTCGAATTTCTGTAGAGTGTAACCCATGATTTGGTTGATAAGCCGTCATCGACCAAATCTTAGGTTACCATTTTGGTTATAATATTTATACGATCTACAAAATTTCCATATTTCTGTAGGCCATAACTCTTGATTTTGGTTGCTCCCGACCAAATCACAAATTGACGTCCCACATTGAGTATTTTACTCGTATTCAAAAATTCTGATTTTTTGTGGACTATAACCAATGATTGTGTTGATTTTCGAACAAATCACCAATTGTCATTTCACACAAAATATTTTTGGGTACTCCAGAATTTCTGAATCTTCGTGGACTATAACCAATTATTTTGGTCATTTTCAAGCAAATCACAAGTTTCCATTTTACATAAAATATTTTATGCATTCTCCAAAATTGTCAAATTTCATGAGCTATAACCTATGTATATGACCGTTTTGACCAAATCACAAATTGTCGTCCCGCATGAAATATTTTATGCGTACTCTAAAATTCTGTATTTTTGTGGAATATACCCCATGATTTTTGTCGTTATTTACCAAATCATAAATTATCGTCCCACATAGAACATTTTACGTATACTTTGAAATTCCCGAACTTGTTTTGATATAACCCTTGATTTCGCCATGCTCGACCAAATTATAAATTGCCATTCCAAATAAAGTATTTTATGTTTACTTTGAAATTCCTGAATTTCTGCGGACTATAACTGTCACTCCCCTACTGCAAATCTACTGAAATATGGAACGGGACGAAGCGGCAATGTATATTCAGTACATGAAAATTCTCGACCAACACCTGAGCTTTGACTATTTTCTTACTTTTTACCTGAGCTTGACTATTTTCTTACTTTTTATTGTTATCTTGTTTGATAATCTACGGATTAACCTCTGATGTTAAACTATCTCTTGTCGTATCAATTACCACAAGCATCTATTACTAGGTCATAAGGCTATTCCTGTGGTTAGGAACCACCTATAACTGATTATAAACTTATTACCTCATTTAGCTTAGCATACATGATATTGAGTCCTGCACCGTGTTGCCATCCCATGCATACCTGGCAAACAAACAGGGAACGTAAAGCAATCCCAACATGTGTCGCCAAAGGATTGGTGAAACAAAAGATAATGAATGATGTGCAATCATAATGAATATACTATGGAAAAATGCACAGAAGGTTAAACAGAGACATAACCAATGACAAGTTTATACTAACTCTACTCCATCTATCAATTCTTACTAAGATTTAATAAGGGATTAACCTATGCCGTAAAGAAATATTATCCTAACACAATACTTCTTTTATTATGTTATGTGGAATCAGTGGTGACAATCCCAACCCTTTAATGCAGGCAATGAATAATCACTGACAGTACCGATCTTCAAAATAACAATTGGCCGGGTTAACGCATGCTCCGAGGCCTTGCATTAAGGTCATTGGACAACATCCCATATAATTTCCCCATTTACCCATATGTGAACAATGTTCTATTGGTTAGTTTGCACACGATGTTAAGCACTAGCCCCTGTGTTCCAAAATATAGTAGTCGCCCAACCTCTGTGGATATCCCGTCACAGGACACCAAGGGGATCAGGCCTCTGCGTCCAACGTAAGGAGCCCCATGTTGGGTTGTGTGGGAATCCTAGGTAACAATGGTCTATCCACCTAAATAGTCAGCATATGGCTAATGAAGCATCGGTGCATCTTCCTCATACCCATCAGTGTCAAAACATGTACTCTTGGACCGCTTCTTTAACTTTACATTTTATTCATATTTGTATCAGAGCCATACCTCTAGTTTTAGATGTATAGTATCATACATGTACAATCTTAATATTTAGTGTGGACTCATCAGATAGGAAAAATATACACACATATCATGATACATAGAATCTTGTCTAATCATCACAGATACATTCTCCATAAGTTCATATAAGAGTGTAGCATATTCTTATTAGGTAGGGCCCCACTGTCTTGTCATTTTTCTTTGGCCATCGAGACCTGGTTTTCTGGTGAAAGGGTGGGAAATGGGAATGGTTTGCGGGAAGTGTCATTAAGTTCTATAATTCAGAA
>JBAKGM010000002.1:626496-639897 GCA_037177215.1 Asparagus racemosus
CATAATCTTAAAAACCAAATTTGATAAATAACTTCTACTTCACGTTCCTCGTGGGATCGATATCTTTTATACTATAAGTTGTTAGTTGTATACTTGCAACTTAAAAGGAGGTAAGAAATTATTTTCCGACAGCTTGCAAAAACAAAATTATTTATATATATAGGCTTAGGAAAACAAAGCGGAAAATTTTTCTCTTTTTTCACTTTTTTTATTATTTTTATATTTTCACAAATAGGGTGGTTGATGAAGAACTAGCACCTTCTCTTCTGCGATTGTAGATAATTCTAAAAATGTTTTAGCCATTGACCTTTAATTTTAAAATATCACCATTTTTAGGATTCTCAGCTCAATTGCTCCATGTAAGGAAACCTGTTTAATTGTAAATGGACTAGTCCATCATGGTCGTATTTTTGGGGAAAAAGATGAAGTTTTGAGTTATAAAGTAGCACTTTTTGCTTGGTGTAAAATTTTTCTGTACTATTGCATTATCATGAAAAGTCCTTATTTTCTCTATATAAATTTTTGAGTTAATATATGCATCGTTTCTAATCTTCCAATTCATTTATTTGGAGCATTCTTTTTTTCTTGCAAAGTTTGAATTAAAATTAAGTTGCTTGGCCGCCAACATCGCTCAGTGTTCAAGCTTGACCGGTAAGTGACACGCTTTTTAAAAATGAGTCTAAATGAAGATATTCCCAGGTTTGTCTTATATGCAGTTCGATAAGCCCATAATGTATCACTCAATTTGATACAACAATCTTTTCTATTCTGATTTACAATTTTATTTAAATTTTTTTGATCTGTCTATTAGTGACTTCAACCACTAGTTTAGGGATGATAAGAAGTGGATAATTTATGAGTGATTGAGTATTTCCTCATTAAAGCTTGAAATTTACAGGTACAAAAGTGTGTATCGTTATCATTAATTTTTGCACATAGCACTCCAAACTGCAAAAAAAGTGATCTTTGAGAAATTTGACAATCTTTTTATTGTCTTTGGTTTTACATACAACAACTTCAGCCCATTTGGACTACCACTAGAATGTGCAAATTTCTATAAGAATTTGGAAATGAAGCCATTTGGACCGCCAATACATTGAAAAGTTCAATCGTGAGAATTGGTTGTAGGTGCATCATATTTCTCCTGGTGATTCTTCCTAGAAACTGACAACAGTTACACGCCTTACAGAACTCAAAGGCATCTTTCAATAAGCTAGGCCAATACAACACACATTGCAAGACTTTTTTGGTAGTTTTTCTTGGCCAAAGTGGCCCCACAGGCTTACTCATGTCAAACTGAGGGAATACTCCTAATTTCTTTGTTGGGAGTACACCTCCTAAATATCTGATCAAGACAATACTTGAACAGATAGGGATCATCCCAATAGAAATATTTTATTTGGGGAGAGAAAACGGTATCTATCCTATTTTGACTAATGAGAAGGGAGCTCTTTCGCAACTAGATAGTTCATAATATCTACAAACCATGCTCGGATTCGACTTGTGAGAGTTGTTTATCTGGAAAATGATCATTTATCAAAACATTTAGTGTTGGTGTATAAGGAAGCCTAGATAAATAATCTGCTACGGGGTTATTTGCTCCTTTTCTATCAATAATTTGTAGATTAAACTCTTGAAATAGGAGAATCCAACTAATGAGCCATGCTTTAGCATATTTTTTGGTCAAAAGATGCTTAAGTGCAGCGTGATTTGTGTAAACCTTGATTATGGACCCAATGAGATAGGACCAGACTTTCTCTAAGGCAAAAACATAGTTAAGAACTCTTTCTTGGCAATAGAGTAATTTTATTGTGTATCGTTCAGTATCCCATTTGCATAGTAGATCACTTGAGGCTTTCCATCTATCCACTATCCTAAGATAGTACCAATTGTAAAATCAAATGCATCACACATTAATTTGAAGGGGCGGGTCCAATCTGGTGCATAATGATAGGAGCTGGATTAGCTCCTTCTTTAGATAATTAAATTCCTTAAGGCATTTAGGAGAGAAATCGAAAGGTGTATCCTTGGCTAAAAGATTGGTCAAAGGCCTAGCATATTTACTAAAGTCTTTGATGAATCATTAGTAAAATCTAGCATAACCAAGAAATGATCTAACATCCTTGACATTTCTGGGAGGAGGAATATTAGAAATGAGATCTACCTTAGCTTTGTCAACTTCTATACCCTTATCGGAAACAACATGCCCTAAGACAATTTCATGTTTGACCATGAAATAACATTTCTCTTAATTGTGAGTTAGATTTTTCTTCTTACACTAGGTTAAGATAAGTTTGAGGTGATATAAACACTCAGCAAATGAGTCACCATATATTAAAAAATTGTCCATAAAGATTTCTAAGAATCACTCAACCATATTAGAGAAAATGCTAACCATGCACTGTTGGAAAGTAGAGGGAGCATTGTATAACCCAAAAGGCATCGACAGTGGGCAAAGGTTCCATACGGGCATATGAAAATGATTTTCTCCTCATAATAAGGAGCAATGAGAATCTTATTTAACATGAATATCCATCTATGAAACAATAGACTCGTGATCTTTGTGGGTGGTTAGGTTGAGTTTCCTATAATCGATGCGGACTTGCCATTCGGTATGTACTTGAGTGGGAATCAACTCTTTAGCTTCATTTTGGATCACGGTGATCCCCAACTACTTAGGCACAACCTGGATATGGCTAATCCAAGAACTATCCAAAATGGAATAAATGATCCCATTATCAAGATATTTCAGAATGTCTTTCCTAACCACTTCTTTCATCACTAGGTTTAACCTATGCTAGGGATCCCTATTAGTTTTGGCATCATATATAAAATGGATTCAATATTAATTAATAGTTAGACTAATCCCTTTGATATCAGCCATGGTCCATCCAATGGCTTCCCTATTCTCTTTCAAGACATCTAAGAGGGCATCCATTTAACCAGTTGTAAATTAGAAGCAATGATGACTTATACATTCTCATTTTCCCAGAAGCATGCATACTCTAAATTTTTGGGTAAAGCTTTGAACTCTAACTAGGGGTTTCTTCTATAGACGGATGTAGCTAAAGTCGGGGTTCTATGTCCAAAGGTTCAAGTTGCCATTTCAGTGCAGATACTTGATCTACCGGTGGGTCTAACTCTTCTAACAGTTTAATTTCCTCATCGAAGATCTACTCAAACTCAAGTCAGATAAATCTCCTCTTGCTGTTCACTCAAAATTTCCCAGATAAAGTTCACCTTTAAGAGTTGATTAGATGGATTACTAGGCTATTTTCGTAGTTTGAAAATTTTGAGGTCAACAGTCATGTTATCAAACGATAACTTCATTTGACCGGTTCTACAATTGATCAAATTATTTGAAGTGTCTAAGAATAGTTTAGCTAAGATAACTAGAATTTGATCGTTAAGATTAGAAACGTGCTGCATTTCCAATATTATAAAATCAATGAGAAAAATGAACTCCTATACCTTGATGAGACCACCCTCTGTCTCTCTCTTGGGTGTTTTCATAGATATATCAGCTAAGTGGAGGGTACATGTGGTTGGTTTCAATTCACCTACCCCTAGCTGTTGATAGACAGAACAAAAAAGAAGATTCACATTAGCTCTTAAGTCTAGGAATACCTTATACATAAATGTATTTCCTATGACACATGAAATAGTTGGATAACATCCTTATATTTTAATGGCATGAGCTTTGAAAGCATGTCACTGAGGGTAACAGCTCAAATGACTTTCTTGGGAACATTAATGGTTCTTTTCTTAATGTACACATCTTTAAACAATTTCGCATAAGAGGAGATTTGTTTGATTGCATCTAAGAGAGAAATGTTGACTTTGACTTGTTTGAAAGTTTCTAAGATTTTCTCCACTTGAAGAGAGTTTTTCCCAAGTCCGAGTCTACATAAAAATAGAAGAACGAGCTTATGACTATCTACATTGAGCTCAGGTTTGGTTTTAGCTTCTTGGTCATCAGAAGGCGGTGATTTATCAGAAGGAGAGAGAGTTTGTTCTGGTTCAGCATTTTGAATAGAAGAAGAGGAAGAACGAGTCCGATCTAGAGGAATTCTAACTTAATTATCTATCTGTTTCAGTGATGATCATTATATTTTATTACACATTTATACCCTTATTATCTATTTTATTTTGAATAAAAAATCTACTAATAATTATTTAACCTTAATTTGTAAATAATGAAGATTTAAAAATAAAAGCCCAAATGGACCGATTCTCCTCATTTTCTAAGACTTTATTGAAGCCTACAAGAAACTTAAAAGTTCAAAGAAAACATAGTGAATAAATTGAACATAGTACAATTATTTTACATACTAATCGATGAGCTCATCGATTATCCCATCAATTAGAGAATAATAGAATCGTTCAATGTCTGATTTTGATTCGGACAAACCGAAGCTAATCCAAAGGTTGAGGTTAAAGGCTGTAGGTACAAGGGTAGAGTGAGGGAACCAACCAAATTGTAAACTTTTTATTTGTAATAAATAAATTTTTTTCTTTTGCTATTTTCTTTCTTCTTCTCC
Source organism: Asparagus racemosus (assembly GCA_037177215.1). NCBI lineage: Eukaryota > Viridiplantae > Streptophyta > Magnoliopsida > Asparagales > Asparagaceae > Asparagus > Asparagus racemosus. The sequence continues at coordinate 631,038 of JBAKGM010000002.1, forward strand.
TTTGAAGATGAAGATTTGCTTCTCAAGGGACTAACTCTTTGCAATGTAAGTCTTCATTTTCTCTTTTTATTTTTTTGTTTAGATTTTGCATGTTTTAGGATTTTATTTTTGTTCATTTTAATTTCATGTTTGGTAGATTAGATTTATTGTTTTGTAGTATAGATTTATTCCATGCTTTATAGTGTTGATTATTTTTCTACCCTTTCATTACTTTGCAGGGTAGATTTTATTTTTCTTTCTTTTTATGCTTTAGTTTCTTTTTTTTGCTTTGTAGTTTAGATTTATTTTCTTTTGTTTAACACTTTTCAGTATAGATTTTCCTTCTTTGTTTTTATTTTATAATATGAGTAGCTAATTCTTGTGAGAAATCTAGAATTAGATGAAACTAGTTTAAATTTTTTTGTGTAGTTGAATTGCTCACTTGATGCTTAAAATGATCATGCTAGGATAATTAATTAGAGAAATAATTGCTAGAAAAAGAGTTTAATAGTCTATGCTTTCATTGAGCGGCTTAATAAGTTATATTTTTTCGATTCTAGGATTATTATCTAATTGTTTATTCTTTTTTATAAGTGATAATATTGTTTGGATGTGAATTTGATAGGATATGCCTATTTTGCGTAACTTGATGGTCCATGCTTAAGAATTCTAAAATAATATATGAATAAAAAGAGAGTAATTCTTAAATACAATTTGAAATTAACTAGTGGATGTAATCTTGGATTTCTATTCTCCTCTCTTGATTTCCTCCATATTTTGTTCTTGTTTTGATTTGGTTTTGCTTTTATTATCGTTTTATATTATTAATCTCTTTCTTTTTATTTTGTTATTCTCTTTCTCTCATTCTTCCTTCTTGCTTTAGCCTTTTATATTTGTGACAAAGCTCTACCAAATAACTCTACACTCTCTTTTATACTCTCATTATTAGTTTCCTACACAACCTAAGAACTCAAATAAGATTGCCTTGTCTCTTTCGCTCACGGCAATAGCTAGTTTATCAAGTTGGATTTCTAACCTAGCTATGGCTTGAATGTTGGAATTGAGTAATTGATTGGTTAATTGCATAAAGGAATTTAGAGTATTGAATGGTTGAGTCAACATGTTGGTGGTCAATGTAGAAGCTTTGATCATAGCCTCTAAACCCTTCTCTAAGACATATAATTATGTCTCGTGATCAGAGCTTGGAGGAACGGGATTTACTGATTGATGATGAGGAGACTAATTTGGATAGGGCAGATTGGATTGTTGAAAATTATTCGGCATGTTGAATGGAATTGTGTTTCCTCTAGGAAATTATGGGGTCGAAGTGAGGGTGAAATTTTGATTTTCAGAGAAATTACCCTAATTCCATGAAAAATTTGAATGATTTCTCCAATTTTAATTGTAGGCTAGAGAAAACAAATCATTTTTGAGACACCGGAATGCAACGTTCATCTTCTCTAGTGGTTGATTGTTTTCCAACAATAAACATTTCACTAAAACATGGGATTTAAACTGTAAGCTTAGATCCTAGTTCAAATGAAAGAAAATCTAAAGGATGAGGAAGCTCAATCTTTTATCTAGGGTTAGGGTTCAAGCTAGTGTCGCTAAGTCTTCTATATCAAGGAGTTCCTCTCCTGTTTGATTTGATCTTTCTAGATCTAGATCTTGAGTTAAGGATGTTGAAGAGCTTAATAAGAGTCCTGATGGTGATGGTGATGGGGTTGAGGAAGGTGATACTTCTTCCCCTTGTTAATTTGTGACTTGAAAAGAGTTGGGGAGGGGGGGGGGTTGATCTGAATTAGAATGTGTCAATTTAGTTTATAGGGAGGAAGAAGGGGCTGGAAATGATTAAGCTATTTCTGATGCTAAATCAAAGAAGATAACAGAGATGAATGGGTATAACCTATCAATGATAATCATTCAGATCAATTGGGCATGTGTCTTGACTTTGTCAAGCCTATAAGTCGTGATTGTGTGATTTTGAATGATGAATGGATTGAAGGATCACACAATTGGCGTACTTCACCTGTTGGAAATATTATGGGGTTTACTAGTAATTTCAAAGCTATAAAGCATTATGTATAGTAAGTAGGGGGAAGTTTGAAACCAAAGATTTTGGTGTTGAAGCCTGGGTTGTTTGTGTTTTAGTTTTCTAATGAGGTTGAGAGGCAGGCAGTGGTTCATAGCAATCCATGGTTTTTAGAGGCAGAGCTATATTGTTGAAATCATGGACAACTGATTTCAACTCTGGTTGTTTTGAGACAAATGCATTTCCTCTTTGGATTCAGTAACCAAATCCGCAATTGGATCCATAGTCTGTTAAGGTTCTTTCAAAGCTTGCAAGTTTTGTGGGTTAGCCAATTAGTACTAATAAACTTACAGCTAACTTGGATAGGCTAGCATATGCTAGAGTGCTTATGGAGGCTAGTATGCATGTTGTTTGGCCTGCTAATATGTAGAACGAAGATCCAAATCGAGAGGTTATTAAGCAGCAAATTATTTATGGGTATAGGCGAAAATGGTGTTTAGTTTGTAAAAAGATTGCGACATGTTGAGCCTCAATGCTTTAAGAACATGAGTGTTTGGATTCGAAAAGGTGTTGTAAGGCATAATAAACAAGCTGATATTGAAAAGAAAGTGGAAGAGGTAACAAAATTTGTTAGTACTAATAATGTAGTAGGTGGTGCAACTACTATGAGAGTGAATCATGAGGTGGCTAACAGCATGAGGAGTGCTAAATGTGTAGTTTTTGCTGTAGGTACTTCAAGAAGTAAGATGTCTGTGTCAATGATTGGGATTAGTAATTTATTCTGTTAGATCATGATTGGTTAAATATTATTCTAGAAAATCTATATCTCCTATGGCAATGTTATTTCTTCCTGCGTTCACACATAGGATGATGATGTGCGCGTCTACTATCAAGTTTTTTGTTATGTTTAATGGATCCTCACATGGTTTTTTTTCTGTGGGAAGAGGGGTTTACATCAAGGAGATCCAGTTTCCGCATATTTGTTTGTTTTGTGTGTGGACTATTTCTCTAAATGTTTGAAGAAATTGAACAGAGAAGATGGGTTTGAATATCATTCAAATGCAAAGATTAACATTGCACATTTGGTGTTTGCATAGGATCTTTTAATCTTTTTGAAAGGGGATGTTTGATCAGTTCAATGTATTCAAGGGGTAGTTGATCACTTCTCATTAGTGTCAAGGCTTGTTGCGAATATGACAAAAGGCAATACATATTTGGGAGGTGTTAATGTTAATGATAAAGCTAAAATTTTGCTTGATCTTAGATTGTTGAAGCCTCCTTTCTTGCTAAATATCTAGGACTTCCTCTTTCTAATGGCAGACTTAGCAAAGCTCTATTGTAGTCATTCATGAGGCAGAATTAGTTCAAAATTTTAAAGTTGGAATGATAAGAAGTTATCTAATGTTGGTAGTGTAGCCCTAGATAGATTAGTATTATTTGGATCGAAGTGTTTTGGACTAGTAGTTTTATGTTGACAAAGTGTATCTTGAAGCTATATGCAGGAGATTCGTGTGGGGAGAAAAGGAGGAGAAATGCAAGATGTCTCTTGTAGCGTGGAGTGATGTGTGTAAGCCTAAAAGTAGAGGAGTTTGGGACTATACAGTGCAGAGTGGTGGAACATGGCTTCAGTTGTGAAGGTGATTTGGGATTTTCAGTTTAAAAAAGAATCATTGTGGAAAATATGGTTGCATGAAACATATCTCAAGTAGTTGATTAGTTGGAATGCATATTCTAAAACTTTTGATTCTTGGCAATGAAAGTGGGTACTCAAGGTGAGAAATTATATTCTTCTACATTGTGCTTCTGTTGATTCTTGCATGAATAATCTAGTTGGATGTGTGACTAGGGCAAAAATTAAGATTTCTTGAATTTACCATATGCAATTTTTTGAAGTGAATGCTCGTGCATGGTCCCCTTTTGATATGGAGCTCCTTAAATGTTCCTAAACACATCTTGATAGAGTGGCTTGCTATGAGAGCTAGGCTATTAACTAAAGATAGACTACTGAGATTTGAGATTTTTCCTGATAATCTCTTTGTTTATGTAAACAGGAGACTAAATGTTCAAATCATTTGTTCTTTGAATACACTTGTTTAGCTTATGGAGGAGAGTAATGGTGTAGATGGGTTTGAGAGTTTTGGGATGTTTATTTGGGATGATGTTGTTGCTTGGTGCTCTTCTAAGGGCCCACTATAATGAAGAAAATATTTCACATGTGCATCATGACAAATAGCCATAATTACCTCATGGTATATCTCATGCTTCAATACCAAAGTCAAAAGAGATTAGATAGGAAATATTCCTAGCTAGATTGGAAACATCTAGTAGATAGGAAAGTATTCAATTTGTTTCTCTTTGTCAGCTTCCCTCATTTGTTTACCATTGTACATGTACATATACCAAATGAAATGAAAAACAAAGGTGTGGCCTTGTGATTTCTTACATGGTATCAGAGCATTAGAACAAACCCTAAAATCTCCTCACAAAATGGCCACCATCCCTTCTCCTTGAACCAAGTGGCATGGCCGGTGATTCGGTCAACTCATAGATGAATTTGTCAGTGCAAAGTGCTTCAACAGGGGGAGATAATTCTATCTCTGGTGTAAATTCTCCTTACTACCTCCGTCCAAGTGATGATCCAAGGCGGGTCATCATCTTGAGCCCCTTGAATGGGGAAAACTATCCAAAATGGCGTAGGGCTATGCGAAATGCATTGAACGCAAAAAATAAAATAGGTTTTGTTGATGGATCCATCTCAAAACTAAGAACCGAGTCACCTGAATATGGAGCATGGTTGAAATGCAATTCAATGGTGATATCATGGCTAGACAATGCCATTGAAACTGACCTCGGCGATAGAGTAGCATACAAAAAAATGACAAGAGATACTTGGTTGGACCTTGAAGAGAGATTCTCACAAGGGAACGCTCCGCGAGTTCAGCAACTAAAGAGTGATATATCCTTTTGTGATCAAGGTAAGATCACCGTTAGTTCATTCTACACAAAACTCAAAAGTTTCTAGGACGAGCTTTAACTGTATGAAACATAGCATGTATGCACGTGTGGGGCAACAAAAGCTATTCAAGAAATGAAGGTGAAGGAGAAAATCCACCAATTCTTGATGGGCTTGAATGAAAACTTTCAGACTTTGAGGTTGCAAATCTTGTCCTTAACCCAATTACCAACCTTGAGCGAGACACATGCCATGGCAATGCAAGAAGAGAGGCAACAAACCATTTCATCCTCTTGCATACCATCTCTAGAGGCTACTGCTTTGACAGTAAGGAAGGCACCCAACCATAATCGAGGATGACCAAAGTGCTAGTATTGCGGCAAACTCGGTCACCTCAAGGAAATTTGAGTTGGTCCTGGTATCCAAATAGTTAGAAGCCTAAGGGAGGACAAAATGGCCAACGTCGGATGGGTCATAAAGCAGAGCAATCAACTGCCAACTAAGGACAATATCAACAATTTAGATCTGATTCTTCAAGTTTCTCGCTCGCTGCTACTACATCTCAAGCTACTGCACCAACAGCTTCTCCAGTAGCATGTCTAATCGAAGCCCAATATCAACAGCTTTTGAGTTTGCTAAATCTAGAAACTTTCATCAATCCATCCAATCTATCGAGTAAGGCTGCTCCTCATTCATCCACTTAGATAGTTGATAGTGGTGCGTCTGATCAAATGATTGCAACCAAAAAGTACTTGCAAAATACTAAATCCTATATTCATTCTGTGAGGTTGCCAAATGGTAGTTCTTTGCCAATTACTAAAATTGGTAATGTTTGTTTGTCAGATGATATTAGATTAAACAATGTGTTATGTGCTCCAAACTTTAATTGCAATCTTTTATCTGTCGCCAAATTGATCAAGGATTTGAATTGTGCTATCATTTTCTTTCCTAATTTTTGTATTTTTCATGACCTAACTCTGTAGAAACTGATTGGAGTGGGTAGGCTGCGTGATGGGGTCTATTACTGCTCTTTCCCACACATTCCGATTGCTTACAATTCTGTCAAAAACTCTACTCTTTTGTAGCATTGCTACTTAGGACATTTACCTTTTGATAAGTTATCTAAAATTTCAAGCTTGTCATGTAATCCAGTTTTGAACTCTATGCATGTTTGTGATGTCTGTCATAAAGCCAAGCAGACTAGATTGCCATTTCTTTGAGCATCAATAAAAGTTCTAGAATGTTTTCATTGATACACTGTGATGTATGAGGTGCTTATGCTATTGCTTCTCATTTAGGTGCACACTATTTGTTTATAATAGTAGATGATTATACACGTTGTACTTGGGTGTTTTTGCTAATGAAACTTTTTCCTACCTATCCTTCTTCTGCAAAATGGTTAAAACCTAGTTTTCTCATGAAGTTCAAATAATCCGTTCCGACAATGACGGAGAATTCACTTCTAATCAAGTTCATTTATTTTGTCTAGAAAATGGAATTCTACAACAAAGTTCTTGTGCTAACACACCGCAACAAAATGGGGTAGTTGAGTAGAAACACATACATCTCCTTGAAGTGGCATGTACTCTTCGCTTTCAAGCATCTTTACCCCTTAAATTTTGGGCAGAATGTATGTTGACAGCCGCCTATCTTATGAACATCATGCCTACATCCATTCTTAATGGTAAGACACCCTATGAGATGCTCTATGGTAAGCCACCAACATATGATCACATTCATGTTTTTGGCTCTCTTTGTTAAGCACACAATCACTCTCCAAAATGTGGTAAATTTGATACTAGAGCATTCAAATGTATTTTCAATGGTTACCCACATGGGAAAAAGGGTTATCGAGTGTATGACTTAGAAACTAAAAAATTTTTATAACTAGAGATGTGATTTTTCATGAACAGATATTTCCTTTTGCATCTCTAGACCAATGAACAAACCCTAGTCCACCACTCAGTAAGGCATATTGGGTTGATGAAGAAAATATTTGTAGAGAAGGTTCAATTAGTCAAGAAATACAGCCCAATTTGCAATCTGAGTCATCATCACATACAGAAAACCTTCAAAATAACATCAACCAATCTAAAATTGCCAGCAATCTGAAGCTTGAACCTCCAACTTCCGTACGCCCTAAACGCACTCGTCAACTACCTTCAAAATACCAAGATTTTATTATTCAGGTTCCAGCATCTATAGACCCTGCTGCTGCCACCTCTCCATCAGTTTCGATGGGTATTCAACATCCAATTTCTAGCTATGTCTCTTTTCATCATTTTTCACCGACTCACAAGTCCTTGCTTACAGCCATTTCCAACAAGAATAAGGCAAAAAACTTTTCACAGGTCGTTAAAAGTGTAGCATGTAGAGAGGAAATGGCACAAGAGATAGAAGCCTAAAACAAAAATCAGACATGGGCTCTTGAATCTCTACCTCCTCATGAACATGCCATTGATTCTAAATGGGTGTATACGATAAAGTGTAAACAAGATGATAGTATCGAACGGTACAAGGCATGATTAGTTGCCAAAAGATTCACGCAAATTATGGGTCTTGATTACCAGGAGAATTTTGTCCCGGTTGCGAAGCTTGTGACAGTACGTTGCCTCCGAATTGTTGCTGACATTTGCAAATAGGAGATACTTCAGTTGGATGTTAACAACGCCTTCCTTCATGGAGATTTAAATGAAGAAGTATATATGAAGATACCACAAGGTTTTGCATGTAAGGGTGACACATGTGTATGTCGTCTTCACAAGTCTCTTTATGGTCTCTAACAGGCTTCACAAAATTGGTTTTTATCTTATTTTGCAGGTTAATGGTGAAAATAATAAATAAAAGTCTAATCTACTCAATTCTCTTATTTTCTACCTATTATTGATGCCCAAGTATGAAGACTAAAGAATGCCCATGAAGACCCAAGGATCCATAAAGAAATCAAGTCAAAACCATGTTCAAGATATTAGCTACAATGAAACGACGATATCTCTCAATCCGGAAGGCAGAATTTAATATATAACATATGAAAATCGCCTATCTCGACGAGACGGAGCTATCTGTATTTTTAAAATTTTACAATTCTAATCAGTCAGCCAACCGATTGGCCAATCGGTCGGCGAACTGATTGGCCAATCGATCGGCCAACCGATTAGTCAACCAATTGGTTTGTAACAAACTTATTTTGTGGCTAAGATTCAATCCTTGGAGCCCAAATAAAATCTAAGAGCTCTCCTTCACTGCTGTAGGCTATAAATAGGGGTATAGGGTGAGGGGTTTGAGTGTGAAATATTTTGTAACAAACTTATTTTGTGGCTAAGATTCAATCCTTGGAGCCCAAATAAAATCTAAGAGCTCCCCTTCACTACTGTAGGCTATAAATAGGGGTAGAGGGTGAGAGATTTGAGTGTGAAATATTTTGTAAAAACTTCATTTAGAGAGAAGGGTTACTCTTAATTGAGAAGACCTTCCAAAGTTGTAACTTTTTGTTGCAATTAATAAAAAATATTTTCATCCCTTCTTATTTTCTTTTCTTCTCTTTGTCCAATGATAGAAAGAGGATGAAGATGAAGAGAAGTGAAAATGAGGGTTTGTTCTTTTATTTTCTTATAATTATTTCTTTTCATGCTTGTTTATTGTTTGTTAGAGTAAATTTATTTTCATGTCTTTAATTTCTTGCATCACTTTCTTGCATTTATTTGGTAGTATAGATTTATTTTCTTACATTTAGTTTCAAGAGGCTAGAACCCTCTTTGTGATTATTTTCTTTCTCTCCTTTTATTTCTTTCTTTGTTTTTATTTTCTAAGATGTGAAAGTAATTCTTGTAGGAATTCTAGAATTGTATGAAACTAGTTTGATCTCTTTTATAATTTGTAGATTATTCTCTTGAGCT
>JBAKGM010000002.1:639997-672235 GCA_037177215.1 Asparagus racemosus
TGATTTTTTACTATTCTTTAATCATGGGTTATGGCTAATGAAACGTGAATTTAGTCTTCGTAAAATTATTTGCCGCTTTGTTTGAACAACTAAAAATCACCAAAAATTACGGGTTATATCTCATGAAATCTCGCAAAATTATTTGTCAATGGGTTGAAAGACTAAAAATGGCTAAAAATCATGGAACATAGCTCATGAGCATGAATTTCAGACACTGCGAAATTATTTGTCAATGTATAGAAACGACTAAAAATAGTTGAAAATCGTGAGTTATAGCATATGAAATCGTGAATTTTAGACGCCGCAAAATTATTTGCCAATGGATAGAAATGACTGAAAATGACAAAAAAGCGTGTGTTATAGCACATGAAATCGTGATTTTTAGGCTACGCAAAATTATTTTCAATGTCAGAATGACCAAAATTGACCAAAAATCATGGGTTTTAGTTTATAAAATCATGAATCTTGGACTCCACGAAATTATTTATCAAGTTGTGGAAACAGGTAAAAATGGTCAAAAGCATGAGTTATCTCATGTAATCGTGAATATTAGACTGTTCAAAACTATTTGCACATGGATTATAGCTCATAAAATCATGGATTATAGCTCGTGAAAAAATCATGGGTTAAAGCTCATGAGCTATAAGCACCATTTCATAAGCTATTATCTAGGATTACTTTTGCCATTTTTAATTGTTACTACCAATTTGCTAATAGGTTGAAACTATTTCATAAGCTATAACACATGATTTTTTACCATTTTTTAATCATGGCTTATAGCTCATAAAATCATAAATTTTAGCCCTCTAAAAATTATTTACAAATGGGCTTAAACGATTAAAAATCACCAAAAATCATGGATTACAGCACATAAAATTATGAATATTTGAATCCACGTAATTATTTGTCAATGGGTTGAAATGACTAAAAATGCCCAAAAATTATGGAATATAGCTTATGAAATCATGAATTTCATATTTTGTGAAATTATTTGCTAATGGGTAGAAAGGACAAGAAATAGCCAAAAATCATGAGTTATAGCTCATGAAGTCTGAATTTTAGACTCTACAAAATTATTACTATTTGGTAGAAACGACTAAAAATGGCTAAAAATATAGGGGTTACAACTCATGAGGTTATGAGTTGTTACCTATGCAAAACTTTTGTCAATGGGTTGAAACGAATAAAAATGGCCAAAAATTGATGTATATAGCTCATGAAATCATAAATTTTGGTCTATAAATAGTTATTTGCTAATGGGTCAAAACAACTAGAAAAGACTAAATATCGTGGATTATAGCTCATGAAATTATGAATTTTGGACTCAGCAAAATTATTTGCCAATGAATTGTAACGACTAAGATGACAAAAAATCGTGGGTTATAACTCATGAAATCGTGTATTTTTTACTTCGCAAAATTATTTTCCAAAATGACAGAAAATCATGAGTAATAATTCATAAAATTATAATGTTTAGACTTTACAAAATTATTTGCCAATTCTCATAAAATCGTAAATTTGGGACTTTATGATATTATTACCAATGGTTACAACGGCTAGAAATGGCTAAAAATCATTGGTTACAACTCATGAAAACATAAATTTTAGACTCAGCAAAATTATTAGCTAATGGTAGAAACATCTAGAAATGGTGAGAAATCACGGGTTATAGCTCATGAAATCGTGAATTTTAAACTCTGTAAAATTACTTGCCAGCGGGTCGAAACGAATAAAAATAGCCAAAATTCGTGGGATTATAGCTTATGAAATCTTAAATTTTGACCGACGAAATATTATTTGGCAATAGGTCAAAACGACTTAAAATGGATAAAAATTATGGGTTATAGCTCATGAAATCCTGAATTTTAGTCTCCGCAATTATTTATCAATGAATCAAAACGACTAAAAATGAAAAAAAAATTATGGGTGAAAATGACTACAAATGACCAAAAATCATGGATTATAGTTCACGAAATCATGAATTTTAGCCTCCGCAATTATTTGTCAATGAATCAAAACGATTAAAAATGACCAAAAATTATGGGTAATAGCTCTTGAAATCATTAATTTTAGACTATGTGAAATTATTGGCAAATGGGTGAAAATGACTAGAAATAACAAAAAATCATGGATTATAGCTCATACAATCATGAATTTTGGTCTCCGTGAAATTATTTGTCAATTAGTCGAAACAAATAAAAATTGCTTACATTCATGGATTATAGCTCATGAAATCTTAAATTTTAGCCTAGGCGAAATTATTTGCCATTGGACAAAACGACTAAAAATAGCCAAAATCATGGATTATAACTCATGATTTCATCTATTTTTCACTCCATAAAATTATTTGCTAATGTGTCAAAAAGACTAAAAATAGCTAAAAATCATGGGTTATAGCTCATAAAATCGTGAATTTTAGACTTTATGAAATTATTTACCAATAGGTCAAAAAGGCTAAAAATAGAAAACAAATCTTGGGTATAGCTTATGAAGTCGTGATGTTGGCCTCTGTAAAATCATATGCTAATGGATCGAAAAGAATAAAAATAGCTAATAATCATGGGCTATAGCTCGTGTGAATTTTGGACACTGCAAAATTATTTGCCAATTGGTAAAAATAACTAAAAATGATATTGCTCATGAAATTGTGAATGTTAAACTACAATAAATTATTTATCAAAGGCTCGAAACGACTAAAAATGGTCCAAATTCGTGGGTAGTAGTTAATGAAATCGTAAATTTCAGACTACCTGAAATTATATGCGAATGGGTCGAAACAACTATAAATGGAAAAAAATTATGGCTTATAGCTCATGAAATTATAAATTTTAAACTCTGTGAAATTATTAGATAATGGGAAGAAATTACTAGAAATGGCCAAAATTCATGGATTATAGCTCATAAAATCATGAATTTTGGACTCCGCTAAAATTATTTGCTTATGGGTTGAAATGAATAAAAATTTCCAAAATTTATGAGTTATAGTTTATGAAATCTTGATGTTTGGTCTATGCGAAATTATTTGTCAATGGATCAAAATGGTTAAAAATGGCTAAACTTCATGGGTTATAGCTCATGAAATTGTAAATTTTGGCCTCCACTAAATAATTTGCTAATGGGTCAAAATGGCTAAAAATAACCAAAATTCATAGGTTATAGCTCATGAAATCATAATTTTTGGCCTCTTCTAAAGTATTTTCCAAAATTCATGGGTTATAGCTCATGAAATCATAATTTTTGGTCTCTTCTAAATTATTTTCCAATGGGCCAATATGACTAAAAATGACCGAAAATCATAGGTAATATAGATAATCAAATTTTTAGTTTTGATCTTTGTGAAATTATTGGCCAATGTGTAGAAACAAGTACAAATGGTTAAAAATCATTTATATCCATTGGCAAATAACTTTTGCCTACACAAAATTATTTATCAGTAGATCAAAATGACTAAAAATGGCAAAACTTTATGGGTTGTAGCTAATGAAAGTATGAATTTTTAACTACGTAAAATTTTGCTAATGGGTCCAAATGAATAAAAATGACAAAAAATCATGGGCTATAGATTATGAAATCATGAATGACTTCACGTAATAATTTGCCAATGGGTTGGAAGGACTAAAAATAGCAAGTATTCGTGGATTATAGCTCATGAAAATCATGAATTTGAGACTCCGCAAAATTATTTTCAATGGGTAGACATGACTTAAAAACTTAAAACATGGGTTATAGCTCATGAAATCATTAATTTTGGACTACATGAAATTTTTTGCGAATGGGTTGAAACAAATAAAAATGGCTAAAATCATCGGTTAAAGCTTATGTAAGCTTGAAATTTGACATTGCGAAACTTCTTACCAATGGATCAAAATGACAAAAAATTGTGAGTTATTGCTCATAAACTTATGAGTTCTAGCTAATGAAATCTTAAATTTTGAGCTACGCGAAATTACTTGATAATGGGTCGGATTGACTTAAAATGACAAAAAATTATTGGTTATAGCTTATAAAACTGTGAATTTTTTACTTCTGCTAAATTATGTACTAATGGGTCGAGATGACTAGAAATGACTAAAAATTGTTGGTTACGGCTCATTAAATCATGAATTTTGTACTATGTGAAATTATTAGCGAATAGGTAAAATAACTAGAAATGGCTAAAATTGTTGGTTATTGCACATGAAATCCTTATTTTTGGCTAATGGATTGAAATAGTAAATTTTGGATTTCAAGAAATTATTTGCTAATGGATTGAAATAACTAAAAAAAACTTGGGATATAGCTCATGCAATCGTGAACTTTAGCCTCTATGAAATTATTTGTCAATGGGTAGAAATAACTAAATTAACCAAAAATCGTGGGTGCTCAAGATATCATAAATTTTGGACACTGCGAAAATTATATATGATGAGCCAAAATGACTAAAAATAGTTTTAAAATATGGGCAATAGCTCATGAAATCATAAATTTCGGACTCTTCGAAATTATTAGCCAATGGGTAGAAATGACTAGAAATGTCCAAAAATCGTGTGGTTACACGTCATGAAATCATGAATTTTTGATCGCGTGAAATAATTTGCTTACAAGTCAAAACGAATAAAATGGCCGAAATTAATGGGTTATAGCTCATGAAATCTTTAATTTTGACTTACATAAAATTATATGCCAATGGGCTAGAACGATTAAAAAAAGCTGAACTTTGTGGACTATAGCTTAAGAATTGTGAATTTTAGCATCTGTGCAGTTATTTGCCAATGGGCAGGAACGGCTAAAAATGGTCAAAATTGTGAAATATAGCTCATCATATCATGAATTTTAAACTCTACAAAATTATTTACCAATGAATAGAAACGACTAAAAATGACGAAAATCATGGGTTTGCTCATGAAATCATGAATTTTCGACTTCGCGAAATTATTTGCCAATGGGTTAAAATAAATAAAAGTAGCCAAAATTTATGGGTTATAATCATAAATTTTGGACTCCGCAAAACTTTTTGCTTATGGTCGAAACAGGTAAAAATGGCTAAATATAATGGATTATAGCTCATAAAATCGTGAATTGACTTAGATAAACTATTTGCCAATGGGTCAAAATGAATAAAGATGGCTAAAATTTGTAGGTAGTAGCTCGTAAAATTGTTAATTTTTGATTCTGTGAAATTATTATCCAATGGGTAGAAACAAGTAAAAATGGCCAAAATTGTATATATCCATTGGCATATAATTTTTTCCAACGTGAGTGTTTGCCAATGGGCCGAAACAACTAAAAATATTAAAAAATTATGGGTCATAGCTCCTGAAAGCATAAATCTTGAACTCTGTAAAATTAGATGCTAATGGGTTAGAATGACTAAAAATGATTGAAAATTAGGGGTTGCAGCTTATAAAATCATGAATTTTGAAGTTCGTTAAAATTTATTACTAATGGGTTGAAACAACTAAAAAGGGTAGTAACTCATGAAATTGTGAATTTTAGACTTTAAAAAATTATTTGCCAATGGGTGGAAACTAAAAAGGGCCAAAAATCATGGATCATTGCTTATGAAATCGTGAATTTGCCTTCATTAGATTATTTGCCAATGGGTTGAAAGGACTAAAAATGATAGAAATTTAGAATATAGCTCATGAGATCATGAATTTTGGACTCTGCCAAATTATTTGCTAATGGATTTAAATGACTTAAAATAACCAAAAAGTATGGGTCATAGTATATGGGATCATGAATTTTGTCTTCGTGAAATTATTTGCCAATGGATGCAAATGAATAAATATGGCAAAACATAGAGGTTGTGGATCATGAAATCGTGAGTTTTAGGCTCCACAATATTATTTGCCAATGGGTAGAATTGTCAGAAAAAGGGCAATAAAGTATAGGTTATATCTCATGAAATAGTAAATTTTAGACTCCGCGAAATTGTTTACCAAGAGATCAAAACGAATAAAATAGTCAAAAATTATGGGTAATAGCCCATGAAATCATAAATCTTTGCACTTTACAAATTTATTTTCCAGTGGGTCGAAAAGAATAGAAATGGCCAAAATCATGGTTTATAATGCACGAAAACATGAATTTCAGACTCTGCCAAAGTATTAGCCAATAGTAGAAATGACTAGAAATGGCAGAAAATTATGGGTTATTTAGCTCATGAAATCACGAATTTTGGACTCCTTGAAATTATTTTCTAATGAGTTGAAAGGAATAAAAATAGCTAAATGAGTTATAGCTCATGGAATCATGAATTTCAGCTTATGAGATAATATTTGTTAGTGGGTCAAAACGACTAAAAATTATGGGTTATAACTAATGAAAATCGTCAACTTTAGCCTCCACGAAATTATTTACCAATGTGTTAGAATGACTAAAAATAACCAAGAATTATGGATAATCGCTCTTGATATCATTAATTTTGGAAACTGTGAAATTCGTTACCAATGGGCAGAAACTACTAGAAATCACAAAAAAAATTTATAAGTTATAGCTCATGAAATCATAAATTTTAGCATTTATAAAATTATTTTTTAATTGGTCGAAATGAATAATTCATGGGTTATAGCTCATGAAATCTTGAATTTTGGCCTAGGCAAAATTATTTACCAATAGTCAAAACAACTAAAAATGCCAAAATTATGGGTTATGACTCAGGATATCGTCTATGTTTGACTCTATAAAATTATTTACCAATGGCTCAGAAAGACTATAATTGGCTAAAAACCATGGATTATAACTCATGAAATCGTGAATTTTAGACTTAACAAAATTATTTACCAATGGGTTGAAAACAACTAAAAAGAGAAAAAAAATCTTGGGCTATAACTATAAAATCATGAACTTTGGAGTCTAAAAAAATGTTAGACATTGGGTAGAAATTACTGCAAATGGCCAAATATTATGGGTTATAGCTCATAAAATTGTGAATTTTAGACTCCACCGAAATTATTTGCTTGAGGTTGAAATGAATAAAAATGGCCAAAATTAATGGGTTATAGTTCAGAAATCATAAAGTTTAGCTTACGCGAAATTATTTGCCAATTGGTCAGAAAGTATAAAAATAGACAAAATTCATAAGTTATAGCTCATGAAATTATAAAATTTGGTATCCGCTATATTATTTGCCAAGGGGTCGATACGACTAAAAGAAAACAAATAGTGGATAGTAGCTCATCAAATCATTAATTTTAGACTCTGGAAAATTATTAGTCAATGGGTAGAAACTAGTAGAAACGGCTAAAAATCGTTTATACCCATTGACAGATAATTTTAGCATATGTGAAATTATTTGCTAATAAGTCAAAATGACTAAAAATGACCAAAAATTATGAGTAGTAGCTCATGAAAGTATGAATCTTTAACTACATAATTTATTAGCTAATAAGTCAAAAATGAATAAAAATGGCCAAAAATCATTGGCTATATAGATCATGAAATCGTAAATTTTAGACTTCATAAAATTATTTGTCAATGGGTTGAAAGGACAAAAAATTGCTTGAAATCATGGGTTGTAGCTCATGAATCAAGAATTTTAGACACCGTAAAATTATTTCTAATGGGTAGAAATGACTAAAAATATTTAAAAATATGCATTACAGCTCATGAAATCATTAAGTTTAGACTCCTTGAAATTATTTGTCAATGGGTTGAAACAAATAAAAATGGTCAAAAATCATGGGTTATATATATCATGAAATCTTGAATTTTTAACTTTGTAAAATTATTTACCAATGGATTGAAATGATTAAAAATGGCTAAAATTCGTGAGTTATGGCTCATAAAATCATGAATTTTGGACTCAGCGAAATTATTTAACTATGAGTCAAAACTAATAAACATAGCCAAAAATCATGGCTCATAGCTCATGAATTTGTGAGTTATGACCTCTGCAAAAGTAGTTGTCACAAAATGAATAAGAATGGCCAACATCTGTGGATTTTAGCTCATAATATTAAATTTTGGTTTACATAAAATTATTTGCCAATATGTTGGAACGACTAAAAATGGCTAAAAATTATGGGAAACGACTAATAAAATCGTAAATTTTAGACTTTATAAAATTATTTGCCAGTGGGTTGAAATGACTAAGAATGACAAAAAATTGGGGGGTTAGCTCATGAAATTATGAATTTTTAGCTATGTGAAGTTATTAGTCAATGGTTAGAAGTGACTAGAAATAGCAAAAAAAATTGTAAGTTATAGCTGATGAAATCTTGAAATTTGGACTTCGAGAAATTATTTTTCAATTGGTCGAAATGAATAAAATTGATTAAAAATTATAGGTTATAGCTCATGAAATCTTAAATTTTGGCCTACATGAAATTATTTGTCAATGGATCAAAAGGACTAAAAATAGCCAAAATTTATAAGTTATATAGATCATGAAATTGTGAATTTTAGCCTCCAAGAAATTATTTTTCAATGGATCGAAATGACTAAAAATAACCAAAAATCATGGGTTATAACTCATAAAATCATTAATGTTTTACTATGTGAAATTATTAGATGTAGGTACAAATGGCCAAAAATTATTTCTACCCATTGGCAAATAATTTTTACCTATGTAAAATTATTTGCCAATAGGTCAAAATATCTAAAAATGACTTACATAAAATTATTTGCTAATGGGTTAAAATGATTAAAGATAGACAGAAATCATGAAATATAGCTTAAGAAATCGTAAATTTTTTACTCTGCTTATTATTTACCAATAAGTAGAAACAACTAAAAATGGCTTAAAATGTGGATTATATAGCTCATGAAATTATAAATTTTGGCTTAAGCGAAATTATTTGCTAATGGGATGAAAGGAATAAATATGATAAAAAAATCATGGGTTATATAGCTCATAGAATTCTTTTTTTTTTTACTTTGCAAAGTTACTTACCAATTGGGTTGAAATAACTAAAAATAGCAAAAAATGTGGATTAGTGCTCATAAAATCATGAATTTTAGACTTCGTGAAATTATGAGCCAATGGGTTGAAACGTTTAAAAATGGATAAAAAATTATAGGCTACAGCTCATGTAATCGTGAATTTTAGACTCCGTGAAATTATTTGCTTATAGGTCGAAATCAATGGAAATGGCCAAAATTCACGATTTTATGAGCTATAGCCCATGATTTTTGGCCATTTTAGTCATTTTGATCCAACAAATAATTTTATAGAGTCTAAAATTGACAATTTCATGAGCAATAACCCAAAAAAGTTTGTCAGTTTTGTCTTTTTGACAATTTGTAAATAATTTCGCATAAGCTAAAATTTAAGATTTTTATGAGCTATAACCCACAGATTTTTAGCCTTTATATTCCTTTCAACCCATTGTCAAATAATTTCACGGAGTCCAAAACTCATGATTTCATGAACTATAATCCACGATTATTGATATTTATAGTCATTTTTATATATTAGCAAATAATTTTGTGAGCCCAAAATTTATCATTTTATGAGCTATTGCCCATCATTTTTTGCCATTTTCAATCGTTTTGGCCCATTGGTAAATAATTTTGAGTAGTCTAAAATTCATAATTTCATGAGCTATAATACATAATTTTTTACAATTTTTAGTCATTTCAGCCAATTAGTTCGTGGAGTATAAAATTCACGATTTCATGAGTTATAATATACTAGTTATTTTTTAGTCGTTTTGACCCATTGATAAATAATTTCGTGAAGTCCAAAATTTCCAATTTCATAAGTTGTTGCCCATGATTTTTAGCCATTTTTCATCATTTAGAGCCCTTAACTAATAATTTCACAGAATCTAAAATTTATGATTTCATTAGCTATAACCCATATTTTCTGGTCATTTTTAGTCATTCCGACACATTGACAAATAGTTTTGCGTAGATCATAATTCAACATTTCATGAGCATCCACAATTTTTAGCCTTTTTTATTTCTACCCATCGGCAAATAATATCGCGTAGTCAAAATTTACTATTTCATTAGCTATTACCCTTAATTTTGGCCTTTTTTTATCGTTTCGACCCGTTCATAAATAATTTCGTGGGGTCTAAAATTCACAATTTAATGAGCTATAACCCATGTTTTTTAACGCATTGGTAAATAATTTCACAAAATTTAAAATTCACGATTTCATGAACTATAACCCATATTTTTTGCCAGTTTTAGTCATTTCTACTCATCAGCAAATAATATCGTGGAGTACAAAAGTCATGTTTTTATAAGCTATATAACCCACGGTTTATCTCAATTTTTGTTTGTTTCCACCCAACGGGAATTAAGTGCTAGTATCTAAAAATTCACGATTTTATGAGTTATAAATGATACTTTTTGCTCATTTTCACACATTTTGACCAATTGACAATTAAATATGAGAATTATAAAATTAGCGATTTTTTGGGCCATGATTTTTGTCCTTTTTTGCTCATTTTACCCTAAGGGAATTAAGTGCGAATATTTGAAAATTCTCAATTTCCTCATTTCAATTAATAGGCAATTAAGTATGGGAATTTTAAAAGCAACTTTTTGGACTATAACTCATGATTTTCATTGGAATATCAAAATTGCTGAACCTTAAGGGAATTAAGTGCGAACATTTGAAAATTTATAATTTCATAGGCTACCTGCAATTTTTATTCAATTTCGCTTGTTTTGACCAATTTGCAATTAAGTATAGGAATTTCAAAATTATTTAATAGTCTATAACTCACGATTTTTGTCCTTTTTTGTTTGTTTTGACCCAATGAGAATTAAGTGCCAATCACGATTTCATTTGTCTATAACCCACAATTATTATACATTTTTGTTCATTTCGATCAATTGGCAATTGAGTGTAAGAATTTTAAAATTAGCGATTTTCATGAGTTATAGCTCACGATAGTCGTCTACCATTTTTGTTCATTTTGATCCAACAGAATTAAGTCGAATATTTGAAAATTTGCGATTTTATGGATTGTAACGCATAATTTTTGTTCAATTTCGCTCGTTTCACCCAATTAGCAATTACATATGAGAATTTCGCAGACGCGAGTTTTCTGTATGTACTATATTGAGACTGTAACCAAAGCTCAAACTTGGCACCCCGGCTTGAGCTACATAGTTATCTAGGATCTGGGTCCACCTTCTGGTGAGTGGCTGAAACTCGCACCAGATGCGGTCCCAAAGAGGATAAGCTAAGCTCCCTCATCCCTCTGAAGCAAAAACACTGATGCGAGAAAATTGTCACCAATCTTCTCAAAGAGAGAAGGAAACCTTGAATTGAATGGATTCTCTCTCTTTCCTCAACACAGTCCCTTTCTCCACTCTTAAACCCCCTCCTCCTCCTCGCTCCAAACCTCACTCTCTCCCTCCCAAACTCCCCCTCCTCTCTACCCCGACTCTGACCACTCCAAGAGCCTTAAAGAACCCCCGAGGCTTCGGCCCTCCCGCCAAAAAAACCAAAACCCGGAAGAAAACCCAAACCAACAATGACGACGATGACGACGACGGAAGGGAGGACGACGTGGCGATCCCCGAAGTAGTAACGAACAGAATGATGAAGAGAATGGGGCTCTCGGTAGGGATCCCACTGTCTGTGGGGCTTCTGTTCTTCCCTCTCTTTTACTACCTCAAAGTGGTGGCCAAGGTTGACGTGCCGAACTGGGTGCCTTTCGTCGTGTCGTTCGCCTTCTTCGGCACTGCGCTGCTTGGAGTTAGCTACGGGATCGTGTCGGCGAGCTGGGACCCGCTGCGGGAGGGGTCGCTGCTTGGCTGGAATGAGGCGAGGAGGAATTGGCCTGTGTTCTGGGAGTCTCTCCGGGGTGGAGCAAGAAAGAAGTGACGATGATACTGAGACGCATCATGCATCGGGTCCTCTTGGTTTGTAATGCGAGTGGTGTGTATTGAGGTTTTTAAAGGGATGAAAGGATTTTGATTTTTGACGGACGAACTCATGAGCTGATATCGTGGAGAATAATATATATATATATATATCACAACTGCATTAATCCTGATTCAGACAAGAGTAGCATGAGTTACCTCACTAATCTTGTATTGATTCGGTACCATCAGACACGTGTACCGTCATTTCTACCGGAGTAACGGCTAAATCTTGATTCCGAAAAATCTCTAGGGGAAAAGGATAGCCATATGCGTATGAATGTATATATATACAAAGTTGCAAGGTATTATATATCATCATGCTTATCAACCGTGAACAAATAATGCCTAAAAACCAAGTAGACCTAGAACCGAAAACTTCAGTCATAATCGCTACTACACAGTTACCAGATAACAAAGCTTTTACTAGCGTACACTTCAGCAAAGTGTCGTCACCTGTTGATGTTTTGTTATTGAGCTTTCAAAGCTTCTAATTGCATAATAACGGAAGCTCTATCCGATGACCGGGGTTATACATTCAGCGTCATGGGAACACCATTTCAAATTCAGAAAGTTTTGCTATTAACAATCAGCAATCCTGCGTACAAAATCACAAAAAAAGATTTCAAGCATCTACAAAAGCACACACAATGCAAACCGAATCTAGCTATTTAAACATCACTGGTATCGGATTAACACACATTAAAAGAATCAAACCATCGGAAACATAAAGCATCGAATATGGATGCAAAGTATAAATGCTTCCAATAGATCTCTTTTCTCAACCCAAAACCTTCCTTGAATAGCGCCTAGCAGACGGAATCTCATAAGACCGCCCAAGGTAATCGGTCTGGCCGTGCCATCCACCAGCTTTCATCGCCGCTGGTGGCGGCTTGCTAAGCTGCTGCTGCTGCTGTTGCTGCCTCTTCTGTTGAAGACCAGAACTCATGCTCATCTTTGTTAATTTAGCAGTGACCTCCGTGATCTTGTTCGAGCTTTCCACCTTTCGTGTCGCTGCTGCCTTTTCAACCCCATCTGAAGAAACCTTTCGTGCAGTACTGCTCAGAGTTGCTGCTAAACCACATGAAAGACAACAAAATGAGTGCAGACTTTTTAACAGCCGTTAACAGACTAGGTGAATATCCCCATTCATCAGAAATAAAGCAAGAACTATCCCATAAGATCAAAGGAACAATACGAGGGGGAGGAGGATGAGCAAAATAAGACAAGAACTTCTGGTGTTTCATCATTCAGCGATTCATGATGTATTTTCATTCTGCAACCCAACATGAGAGTGATATTCTCTTCACTACAAAGTAGTCGAGAGACCGCTACTTCAATCATGACCATATATTGCCTAGTTGTCAATTGTGATTCATCTTGAGCGAAAGCAAGGATGTGCAATGCACAATGGGTATAATAAGTGCTAAAATTTGGAACGAGGCAAACTAGTCCACTAAACAATAACGATTCTGGTTAAGAGTAATGGCGTAGGGCACTCTTGCACTATTTTTTTTTTTGGTAGTGGAAAGGATCTGATCCAATAAAAAGCATTCCTCTTCCCTCTACCATTATGTTCAACGAACCAATTAGTCAAATAAAACTATAGACTCCTAAACCACTAACGATGAGACCTTTATTCACTCATGTAAAGGAAAATCTTGATAATGTTAAACTTACCAGTCTTACGAGACCTTTCTCCATGGAAGGAAAATAGAATAAATACCAAAGTTACACGGGTACGGGTATAGGTGTGGGCATGGGACACACCAAATTTGTAAAAGATAGGATACGGGGACACAACTACACATACATGTATATATAATAATAATTAGGGTTTTTGAGATATTGGTCCCTCAAAACTCATCTATTTTAATGTAAGTCCCCGAAATCTTTATATTTTGAAATTAGTACCCAAAATCATTTAAGTTACTTCAAATAAGTCCATGTTAGTTTATTCTGTTAGATTTAAACTGGGGTTGAGTTAAACGTGTTGGAGATTGTTACTTCAGTTGAGTTAACCCGTTAAACAATATCTATACTACTATATAATGAACATAGGAAGGGTAGTGAAAGTTGGTTGAGTGGTGGACATTTTCCTCATTTATATTGTAATTTGGATGGTAAAATGGCAAGTTTACAAGGGAGATATTTTCCCCCCTTTTCTTTCTTTTCATTTCTTATTTCTAGAAGATTCTAAATTATGACACAAGAATAGAAACTCATACATTTAAAATTGTTATTTTCTAAGAGAAACATTTATTTTCTATCTTGCCTTGTATTCTTTCTAATTCTAGAACATTCTAAATCATCAAATGACAATACACACATAATTAAATTGTAAAATATATCCTCATTTTCTCTTTTTTATTTTAATCACTTCCTCTAATTATATTATCCTCAATTTGAAAACTATTCAACAAAATTGTGTTGAAGGATGGATTTAATTGCTAAATAGCAATTGAAAAAACATATTCCATGTTGAGCTCCATAATAAACTTGCATAAATTAAATCATCATTAAACTATTATAAAAATGTAACATTAATCATATAATTAAATAATTTTGCACGTGCATCACACGCGCCAATGTGCTATGTGCATGGAGAGAATTAATCAATTAGGTGTTGGATTTGAAACTTGAATTAACCCTAGAAAACCACCTCATCCTTTCCCATGGTTCGCAAGTGTCATCGCCTTCTGGCTCCTCCTCCTGATCTTGAGCTCAAACCCCTGCTTTAAACATCTCTCCCCAATCCCAACCCCAATCTAAGATTACCATCGGACCATCGGTCACTTATTGTAGAGTGTGAGCAATCATCAAATTAAGGAAGGGGCGAATACTGCAAGCAAAAATGCTGATAACTCAGAGCAGCTCGTCTTAAAGATGATGGGTCCAATGCTATAATGCTAAAGAAGAAGAAAGTGATTGGAGGGAGAAGAGGTGTGAAGAGATTGTTGAAAGGTGAGAAGATGGGTTCCAAGATGATGCAGAAGATGGCTACGAACAATAAAACTTGTGCAACTCGTTTTTACCAAAAGATTAGAGATGTTTTCAGACAAATAGTTTACATTATGAATCTTGAAATATTATTCAGGGGTTGGAATTAATGGGTTCTTTTTTGTTCACTTTTTTTGTAAGATTATAGATGCTAATACTTAAAATAGTTCACTTCTTTGAACCGTAAAAATTGTAAAGTAAGCTTTACATGACCATTTTGCATTGCATGGATTAGTGAGTTATTGAAGTTTGAATGTGATTCTTGATAGAAGGAAGAGGCTAGGTTGAAGATAAGGGTAAAATTGGAAAGTAAAACCTAACCGCCGTTAAGTTTCATTTGGGTTAACCTGACGGAAATAAACCATGGGGATTGAATTAAGGTAATTTAAGAGTTTTGGGGGACTTATTTCAAAATACGAAGATTTAGGGGACTCGTATCAAAATAGATGAGTTTTGGGCGACCCATATCTTAAAACCCCTAATAATTAACATTAGATCAATATTATTTTATCATTTCACGTGCTATGAAATAAAATTCCTATAACATTTATATGTTTCATTTAAAATATAGGTCTATAAATAAGAAAATTACTCGTTATTTTAACTTGATCCAAAAGACCTTTTATAATCAAAGTTTTGAACTGCCTACGGGTTGAAACAAACCTAACTTATGTCCAACGAGTTTCAAAAATTGCACGTCAAGTGTAGGATATACGTCCAAGAAGTACATCTCAAGTGTTTTATATTAAAACATGTCTTATACGACTAAGTAAACATTGGAATAAGTGCATGCAAATATCCAACGAGTGTCAACTGAAGTTTCGGTGTTACGTAGACGCACGACATGGAAACGGCTCCAAATAGAACTACCCATGCAACGACGATATATACTATCAAGAAAATAACTAGTTACGTACCTGGTTTCTGCCTTGCCTGTGGTTGATGTTGAGACAGTTGTCGAGGTTGTCTCAAACTGTTCCTCACCGGTCTTGCACTTTTCTCAGATTCCTGTAGATAAGAAAGATCAGAATGATAGACTTTGAAATCATGTGATTAAATTAAGACCATGTGTCTGGTTTACCAACCTGATGATCCATCTCCAGCTTCCGTTGTGTAGCTGCAACGGAAAGAAATGTACTCAGTAAGGCAAATAAAAAGTTAAAATCAAACACAAAAAAGTGTACTCAGTAATGCTCTAATATATCAGAAAAAGTGATTACTTACCACAACCAACAGTATTACGTACATACGATATACCCTCTACTTTTTCTAGCCTAAACTCACTATTGGATTACAGATGCACATGAAGAATCATATAAAACCTGGGAAATAAAATACCTGTCTTAGCAGAAGCATTTAGCTTTGATGTGAGCAGGTTGCTCGCTGGTTTTGTATTTGATAGAGCACCAGTAGAGTATCTTCTAGCAGCACTCTTCTGTTCCATGGAACTTCTACTCCCAACTATAAGATGTAACATTTATATTAGATAACAGAGAAGGCAACATGCAAACATCCAACGGAAGAAAAAAGTGATCCTGAGGATGGAGGAAAAAATTGAAAACCAACCAGACGGAGGTGTTTTTGGGGGTCCCATTGCTTTCACACGAAGAGATGGTGGGATGTACAAGCAGGGCTGTCATAAGCAAGGAAGTAGTAACTTTTTAAGTACTTACCAAAGATAAGCATGTATAAATGTTTGGAAAGCTAAAAATGCCAGCAAAACTTCAATGTCATCACCTGGAAGAAAGAATGCTGAAGGACATCTGCTGCAGTGGGCCTTTTGATGGGATCCCAGGAGCAGAGTAACTGCACAAGGAGCCATGTTAGAAATTAAACAATATTGAATATTCACTTTGAAAAAGAGTAATTGCCACACTTCCTGAACGTGCCATATAATCATCTCAATATTCAATCATTATTTAAAAAAACTGTCTTTTACTAGCTAAATCAAATGCAACATTCTGATAGACCGGCCTTACCGAGATAAGATTAATTGCTTCCTCGCTAACTGATGGTATTAGTGTAGCCAAATGTACATTCGAAAACTACAAGGAAAGGTACATCAGAAAGAATAATCAATATGTTGTGAAATTGAACTTGAAGAAATTTTAAATTTAAAAAAAAAAAGATATCAATGACAAAAATAAACATATTAGAGAAGAAAACCAAAGTTTTGGGCATAAACATCTCTCAACATCTGGATGTTTAATAAATAATATGTAGATAAGTAACATGCAGAAAGCTAAAATACATAAATTCAGCAGTAGGAATCCTAATATTCTTGGAGTTGTAAGTTTAAGATTTATGTCACTAAAGAAACCACTATAAGTAATTCTCCTTTCATTAAGATCTATAATCTGTAAAGAAAATTTAACCACATGAGACAAGGGAAACACATGATTGCTCCAAAAATACAAGAGATAAGTATAATTTTAGGTTAAGGCGTTAAGCAATCACAGATACAAATAAAACAATAAAGAGATTGCACCAGGAAAAAAAAGTAATAGAAGAGAGAACATTATACAACCTGAGGGAATTGGTAATTCATGACCTCTGCCAACTTAAGTCCTTCTGACCAAGAATTCTGGTTTGGACTACCAATGACACTGCAGATTTTGTATATCTCATCAACTTCACTGCAAAATGGAATATCGGCATAAGAGAACAAATTCGGGATCTGCCCACCACATACAAGGAAAGTTGAATAACATTTAACAAATTTATGATTAGAAGATATAATCAGCTTGTACGGTCAGAGGTTATTATTGGCTTGATTAGCTCATGAGCATAACATTTTAGATTAACAATGAAAATAACCATCAGGTGATCAGAAAACATGCACTGCTGTTTTAATTGCAAGAGATCAAAAAAGGAATATTGTATGGCTGAGAGAACCAAACCAAGATAAAGAGGTCGAGGGAAAGATATTCTAAACATCTAAAAATTAATTACGAAGGCATGAGAAACTACACATTCAAATTCAAATGTATACCTTGATCCAGGAAAAAGAGGCCGAAGAGTAAGAAGCTCAGCCATTATAGCACCCATCGCCCACATATCTAAAGAAAGTAATAAGCGCAATAACTGTCAATGCCACATTCAACATTAACTTCACACCACAATTCATATTCATTAACCACTCACCAACAGCAGCACCGTATGAAGATGATTGGAGCAAAACTTCTGGGGCACGATACCTGTGTCATCCACATATAGTATATTGACTGTCATAAAAATAATACAGAAAGCAAATAAGAAGTAGAGAGAAACAATAGCAGTTGGCACTTGCCAGCGAGTGGAGACATATTCCGTATATGGTGGCTTTGAACAAACTTCCCGAGCAAGGCCAAAATCTGCAACCTTTATGATGTCTTTTGTTACCAAAAGGTTTTCTGCAAAGTAATGGAAAAAAATTATTGAAAGCATATGGATATGAAGACATCAAGCAAAACATAGCAGCTTATTCTAAGTGAAATGCATGAAGCAATTGAAGGATTTTTCTCCATAATCATTTAAACTTTATATGTTAAATTGTTTAATAAACCTATCCAACTAGACCTATAAAGCTACAGAAGATGGTTGCCAATAGTTGACATAAAATCAACTCGACACAAATAAAGATGACTGACTCATACCTATTATATCCTAAATTGATAGCTCACTTGAAAACAAATAACACATACATCCGAAGAGAAGAAATAAGATAATTTCTTACATGTTTAGTGGAACAAAGTTAAAGGAAGATACAATACAATATCAAACAGAATTATCAGTATTGCAACTGCATTACTACCAGGCTTAAGGTCCCGGTGGAAGTAGCCACGTTGGTGCATATAAGCAAGAGCTTGAAATATTTGATAACACCAATTTCGAACCTCAGCCTCTCCAAAAGGCTTGCTCTTATCTTTTATAAGCTGGTAGAGGTTACATTCCTGGTAATAACAATAAAGAAAAATGTCAAGGGAATCTCATAATCTTTCAATCGCAGTAAAGGAATGACGGAACATTGAAAAGAATACCATGTACTCAAATACGAAGTACAATATATCATTTTCCCTTATAACCTCCTTCAGTTTCACAATGTTGGGATGATTCATCCTTCGCAAGGACTGGGCAACACAAAATGCTTATATGAGAGCAAAAAAAAACATAGATAGGGCAATTTTTGTACACAAACTACAAATGCAATTAATTACCTTCACTTCCCGAAGATTCATACATTCTTCCCATGAATAATATTTTCTTTTCATTTTCTTAATTGCAACCTAACAAGAAAGATATAATTAAAATATTTTGGAAAACACTTTTCAGTTATCAAACCAAAAATTCAACACTGAGATATATTTGGAGTACATACAATTTCGCCATTCTGTTTGTTTATAGCACGCCAGACACTTCCAAAGGTGCCATCACCAATTTCCTTTATCATTTTATACCTGCAGCATGTCCAGATTCCTATGAGTAAATGAAAAAGGAATATGCATTCATCTGAGACTTGAATACTCACCGATCCATCTTTTCAGGCAAAGAGAGAAAACCCTTCAAGGTTTTTATTAGAGGAAATTGACGAGAATGCACGAAGTATATACGGCAACTCACAGCAGATTTTCGCTTGAAAACAAATTCTCCAGAGGAATTAAAGAAACTAATCAAGAGATTTCCTGCAGGTATTTAGACTTCAAACATATGCCGACTTTCCAAAGTCAATTTCCAGTTTCATGTGAAATACTGCTCAAAGAACTATAATGCAGTTTCACAATAAATAGTCTAGAAGCAAAAGCTCGTTCTTGCTAGTCTTCCCTAGGACTACTCAGCAGGAGCGAAAACAATTTAGTGTGCTCTGTCTTCTTCATAAACCTTGTTTGAGAAGCAAGGAAACACATTCCATTACTGTAGAAAATAGCAAGATTGAGGAGTATATTCAAATTTTAAGAAGATGTTTCTGCAGCTAATGGACAGTAATCGAATGGTTGGTCACAAATTTAACCCTGAGAACATAAATAACAAACAAAATCAAGAATCAGATAATACTGAATTATCACGGAACAAAAAAACATTTCAACGCATCGACAATATATAACATACCCCACAAATTATAGTGTCAATATTGCGCTTTACAGACTTCAAATTCACTCTAAGTAGAGGCTTTGTTGGTAATGCACTGCCAAAAAGGGAACAGTCAGAGAACCCTCAGATGTGTAACATGCTTTTCAGAACAATACATAAAGTTAGGTTACTTGTCGACGTGCACTGTATTTCCAACGACTTCAAAAGAAAGTTGCATCACGCTGCCCTTGGGGGTCATGGAACACCAACAACACACTAGGTACAATTGACAAAAGAGATGAGAAGAAAGTCCCTAAGAACGATGAACCTCCAATCAAGAACTTCCTGGAAGGATAATCCTCGGCACTTGTAGCAACTTGAGAGCACACGCTCATATTCCATATCTTGAAAAAGAATATGAAACAAGCGATAACAAACAAGGGCGGTGCCTAGAAGGGAAAAGAAAACAAAGTGTTATTTAATTCAAAAAAAAAGTACGAGGTAATGAGGCGCCTGCCACACATACTCATATTTATGGTGCATTGCAAAAATTTGCTGTAGAAGATGGCCTACTGCTCGTGAAAGCTATCTAATCTAATAAGGAAAGATTAACGCAAGATATTTATTCATAGAGAAGCACAAGAAAGGGCCTAAAAAAAGCAACAACAAAAAAGTTACCTTAGTTTTACATCAATTATACATTATCATTATAGACCAGTTACTCAGTTAGGTATTTATTTACCTTAAAAATTTTGCAAGCAAAAGAAAATTCAAAAGGCATTCCAACCGACCAAATCTAGAAATTATCCCATTATTCCAGAATAACAAATAGTTATAGCAACATTTAAGGCCTTCAACTAGATCTACAACACAATTGCGAGTTCAATCAAAAGAGAATACAAACCCCGGATCCATTCATGAGAAGCCCTAGGATCCGTCAGCTCTCCTTAATATCATCCTTGCGCTTATCGGATCCGAAACCCTAGAGAATCGCCGATCAATTTCTATCAAAATGGCCGGCGATTTCTAGGGTTTCGCCCCTTCTGGACTTTAAAAAAATGGAAAAGAAAAGATTACCTCTTCAAGCATAACCTCCCTCGCCTCCCTCCAAAGGCAAAGGCGACCTCCAGGATCGAAGCTCAGCCGTGGAATTTATACACAATTTCCTCGTTTTTCTCTAATTTTTTCCCTCTCTTTTTTTTCGATTTTCTATTAATGGCAAAAGGGGGAGAAATAATTAAGGGAGGAGATTGAAGCGGAGAGACCGAGATTCAAGAGTTAATTATAAACTTGTGACTGGGATTGGTCTGGTGTTCCCTCGGAACAACTTAAGCTAAATGGAGGTTGTCAAGTCATGTGGGCTTGAATCGTG
Organism: Asparagus racemosus; assembly: GCA_037177215.1. Taxonomy (NCBI): domain Eukaryota; kingdom Viridiplantae; phylum Streptophyta; class Magnoliopsida; order Asparagales; family Asparagaceae; genus Asparagus; species Asparagus racemosus. Next base: position 661,227 of record JBAKGM010000002.1, read on the forward strand.
GGGGTTCTGTTTTTATTTGGTTGGGTATGCGTTTGGGGAACAATAGTTTATGGGAACGGCGATGGCCGGTTGGTGAGCGGAGCTGGAGCTTGGATTCCTGCGCCGATTTTTATGGAATAGTCCTTTCAATCTTGATATTTACGTGACGGTAAAATTGTGTCGGATTATTAAATTAATCCTTATAGTTACATTAATTAGAAAATTTACCTGAAAACAAGATACAAGGTTCCAGCACTCCCGACCACGGAGAAACGATATTCAAAGTCTAAGCTATCCAACCACAATGAAGCACACCCTACTAATGGGAGTCACCATCATATATTCATGGTTACCTACGTGGGGCTCCAACTCCATCCTAATACCATACACGGGGGGCCCCAAAATTGATGCAATACCCATCGAATGAACATTGGAGACATGGATGATATAGACACCGATACTTTCTTTGATCAGTTAGTCTAAGGTCCCAACACCCAATTGTTGGGAGTCTTTGATGACTAGTGAGAGGTAATGCTCTTTGATAGTTATTAGAGTTATTTGCACCTTTTGCAATCTAAAATCTTAACGCTTTTTTAACTGCAATATCCTTTTTTCACTTTGCTACCTAAAGTTTCACTATGATTGAAAGATCACTGCTCTCGGTTTTGCGATGTTTATTTTTCTATCTAAAATATCAAGCGCTTATCATGCATTTAGAACATAAATACTCTTACGACAAAAAATATATATATATCTTTCTGTCACATATCTTTCTCCTCGTTTTCTTAGGGTTGGTAGTAATGTATTGGTCTTAAAATGAAGAGAAAGAAATGGGGTACCTAACCAGTGTAAAATTGTAAAAATGCGATGGGAAGAAAATGAAAATAGTGCCAATGCGAGGTACTAATATGAAAAGTTCTTGATCTGTTTTTCACTTTTGGACGGTGGTGACCAGAGACTTTGACAGGGGACCCAAAAACAGATCTTTTCTTGGCGGGGAGTTTTTCTTTGGCTGCATATTCCTTTCTTTTATGGGGGCAATTATCATTCATTCATTGCTAGTGATGAAATTAGGTGTTAAGCAAAATACTAGCTCTAAATACACCCAAAGCTACACTCTGAAGAATTTGGATTGTGAATTGCGTAGTGAGAATTTGGGTGTCGTGTAAATTAGGTTCATGTATATTTATTTTTTTTATGCAGGTAAAAGCATGTGGTTTGGTATGGATTACTGCATTGTGCACATGGACAAGGAAAGGTAGCTCAAGTGTAAATTTTCAAACCAAAAAAAAAAAAAAGAAAGAAAGAAAAAAAAAGGAGATGGCAAAATTTTATTTTGGAAGTAAAGAAAAAATAAATATAATTTCTTTTATATTACCACCTACAAGCGGCTTAGTGGTTGAGACTTTGGTTCTTGTCTCAAAAGTCTAAGAATAAAAATATATTTTCTTATTAGAAATTACAATACTTATGCTATTCACCTGCACTAGTAGAAATTAGGACATTTATATTATTCACCTGAGCTACACTGTGAAATTTAACTCTTGTGACATGTAGCCACTTTTCTTTTCATCTCATGTATCATTATGCAATTCCATTTGGAACATAGTAAAGCCCTATTAAATATGAACAATTATTTGTCGTCGGCCTGTATTGCGCATTCCCAAAATAAAAAATGCAAGACATGGGCTGGATAAGTTATATTAAGGAGGGAAACTATTATACACGATAATTTTAGATAATACAACATTGTCTCCAATCATCTCAACATTCATAATGGTTAGGCTCGTTGTTAGCTGTCAGCATGGTATTTCTACCCTTTTCTTTTTCTTTTCTCCCTCACAAGCTTTACTTAGTTCATCTAATCATAATTAATTAGTACATATCTTACTAAAACACATATCTATAATAAGATAATCTATGCCACTACACGTGATTAAACGATTAGTTTAGGAAATTTTAACTATTTTGTATATGATGCAAAGCCACACCACTCTCGCTTCTACAGGAGTGGTTCTGATGGGATTTGTATTCACTGAGAAGCCGATACTTAACATAATTGCTCATAACCAGCATGCAATATTCATTCAAAAGTACATCCCTCTCATTTGAAGCAAACATCAGAATTTTACCAGAACGTTAGATTTAATTGCACTCAACCATCATTTTATTCACTCTTACCTCCCTCAGAATCAACAAGAAACTTTTCTCAACACATCAACCAGTCCTTCAGCACTATGACAAACAACACCACCACTCAAATCCAACATAATCAAAAACATACATCAGTCTTTGCTGCAGGCAGCACCTCAACAGAAACTCCTGAACAGTTTCCCTTTAAAGGAAGAGCAGCTGAGTTCTGCTCCTCTGCTCGAGCCTTCATCCTCATCCTCTCCGCTCTAGACCCAATCGTCTGACCTAAAATCGACGCTGCTATCGTAAACACCATTGCAGTTTTAGGCATTAACACAGATTTCCTCAGCATGGCAATAAATGGAACCGCAGCATGAACAGCAGCGAACCACTGAGGTGAGAACTTCTCAGTGTGCTCCCTCCACACACCGAGAGGGACATTTGCTGCCATTCCTAGTAATGCAATTGCCAGCATTTTTGCAGGTAAAGGTTGAGGCCGGAGACCCTTCACGAAAGCTGTACGCGCAAGAGCTGCACGTGCTGCAACTACTGCTGGCGGGCATCTCAGTTTCATGCCTGGAGGAGGTTGTAGAGCCTTTGCGATGAGCGGAAGAACGCCGCTCACTGCCCTGTAGGATTTGGCTATTGGGCATTGTCCTGTTTGTAGCCACACGTTGCTTATGGCCTCGTGAGATGAATCGCCTTCCTTCTGGAAACACAATTCACCATTTAGGACGAATATAATTAAGATAAGAGATAGAATAAGGATAGATGCATCAGTAGGCGCATAGGGTGGCTTATAACAACAACAACAACAACAACAACCAAGCCTTTATCCCAAATGTTTGGGGTCAGCTACATGAATCCTATGTTCTCATTCCACTCTGTTGTGGGTCATCACCTCCGTTAAGTTAGCCCTAATCATATCCTTCTTAATTACTTCTAACCAAGTCATCTTAGGTCTACCTCTAGATCTCCTAATTCCATCAACTATTATCTCATCACTTCTCCTAACTGGTGCACTAAATGGTCTCCGTTGTACATGACTAAACCATCTTAGTCTATTCTCTCTCGCATAGGATGGCTTATATTGATGATAAAATGAGAGAATTAGTTGAAATGGATTGGTCATATATAACAGGGGTAGCTAAATGCACAAGTTAGGAGAAGCAGTAATATTATAGTTAATAGAGCAAGGTGGACCAGAAGTAGGTCGAGAACTTGCTTGGAAGCAATTAGGAAGATTATAAATATGATCAACTTAATGGAGGAGACTGCCCTAAATAAGACTGAATGGAATAATAGGATTTACGTAGCCAATCCCAAAAATTTGGGATAAAGGCTTTGTTGTTGGTGGTGGGAAAGTCCACGGAAAAAATAATTAATTACAATATCCAAAAAGGATTATATGAAATAATAAATTTGACAACTGCAAAAGAGGGGATCATGAGGATGGAACAACTGTTAACCCTGATGAAAGGAGAAGTTGATGTTCTGCTTTTAAATTTTGCATGTAGAGAAATCACCATTATTGTGCAAAATTTCTGATATGAAGATAAAAATACATGGGAAGTTCCATTATAATGACACAAAGTTGTTGGTTGATTTAGAGATTTCCGACCAATGCAAACTTATTGGCAAGGATAAAACAATTGCTAAAAGCATTTACCTGACTGGATGGATCTTGCTTGGAGCTTTTCTTATTCTTCTTGGACTTCTTGAAGTTGTTCGAAAAGAAATCAAACCCAAAAAACCCACCACCGAAAGATGAGAGACTGATACTGGCTGCCTTTGCCACCAAAGGATTAAACTGATACAATTGTTCAGGTTCTACTGGAGACTCTTTTTGCATAAAGGGCCTCCCTGAAAGTGGAACAACTCCATCTTGTCCATGGAAAAGCCTGAATGCCATTTCGAAATCAGGTCCATCCTCAAAAATTGGACCCTTGGCTCCAGGGATCTGAAGGGCCGTAAAGATTATAAATTAACATAATTCACAACAGGCTCTAAAGCTCTTTTGTAAAGTTCATAGAGGCTAAATGACTTACAGGTACAGCGAAACTGAAAGAAGAGAAGGAGAAGCTTGTTGGCTCATTGATGTTTCTCAAAAATGGGCATCTTGCAATGCCCTGATTAGCATATGAATACTCAGCACAGAATGAATCAGCGAAGAAGCTGCTGAAATGTGAATCCATCTGCACGCAAAGTATTGACCTGCACAAGGAAGGAAAAAAAAATGAAGTTGATACTAGTCAATTACAAGACAAATCATTACAGGAGCAGAAGCAAAAGACTAAACTCTGGCTTAAAACAATTTAGGGGCTAAGTTATGTCACAGTAAACAAACGGAAAATATCACTTCTTACATAGTGTTCTAGTTATAAGTTAAAGAGAACAGATGACCGGATGTCCTGATGAAAAGTCATAACAACCAAGAAGGTTAGGCATACATCGATAGATAAACGAATTAAATGAAGAATGCAATGCAACCCTAAATGCATGGTTGCAGCCTCCTAAAGATTTTTATGTGTACAATATCATAGAACTGCTCACAAACAAGAAAATTTTTGAAGGGTTCTCTTTGATATTTGACCCCTATATGAGACACATTTGATATGAGGCTTCCAAAGCTTCATACTTTCAGTGTAGATTCTCAAATCATTTAAGTTGCTTGAAAAGAGCATCTAGCTTCAAAATAGAACTTCAACTAATTTAGGGACAAGGTTTTAAAAAGCTTCCACCTAACCCGCTTAGGCTCCCGCCTAGGCCTAGGCAGTAACTAGGCAACCTGCCTGGGTCTACGAAGCGCCTAGCGGAGCGTGCTTTGGGGGACTACACCGTGTAGGTCTTGGTCTTGATTTCCTCCGCTATTGCCTTCACATCCTCTGGCCTTCTACAAACTCCTCCAGCCTCCTCCACTGACTATGAACACATCCTCCAACTCCTCCGACCTTCAGCAAATCATCCATGGCCACCACTTAAACAAAAAAGAAATCCTCCAAAACCCTGCCTTGGCCGCTTGGCACCTAGCAGCGCCTAGTGCTTTCTATATAACATTAATTGTAATTAAATATAAAAAAAAGGAAAATGCCTAGGCCCTGCCTGGGCACCCACCCAGGCTCTAGATGCCGGGTCTGTCGCCTAGTCGGTCTAGCGCTTTCTACAAGCTTGTTTAGGGGCCTAATTGAAATACAGATATTAAATTATACAAAATTATCAAATATCAAACTAGGCATAATTTGGGGTTATAATATCCAAAAAGAAGTTATAAGTAGACTATGATGCTTCCAGAAATTTGATAAAGGTTTTTCAGTTCGATGAACATAAACTTTCAATTTGAAAACTCCCCATCATTCTATCAATCTACGATTAACGAACAAACAATTTCAAGCCCAAAAATATCCCAAAAATATGGAGAAATTCTAATTGCGATCCAACAAAATACAAGAATACTGAGATCTCGGGTTGAAGGGAGGAAACGAGGTACCCCCTGAATAGAAATCAAGAAAAGCGCTGCCGTTAAACGTGTGGAGAGCACGGAATTCTTCCCCTCCCCTCCTCGTTCTCCGCTGACTGGGCTGACCCGTCACTTTATCCGGTCGATTTTTGACGTCGGATGACGAGAGGGGTTTTATATTGGCCGTTGGATTCTAGCGAGAGGGCGTGTGATTTGCAAGGGGCGGGTGGGTTTGGTGGGTCGATGAAGCATGTTGGGGCCGGGTAGGTGAGCGAGGGGCGACAAGAAAATGATGATCGTCATCCATGAGAACCATCTCTGTAGCTAAAATTTTCAAATTAATTTCTTAATAATTATCTATGAGTAATATAGATTATTATATTCTACGAGAATATTCTGATAGAATCTGCACTTTTTGAATGAACACCCACCACCGATATCTTGATCATCTAGGTTACTCAAATGAACACTCGTCACCGATATGAAGCCTATCTTGTGTTGTCACTCATTTGAATGCAAGAATATACAACAAATTAAAACTCCCTTTTAGGCCCTGACTTTGAAAGAAACCCCTCATCAACTAAAATGAATGAGCCCAACTATCTGACATGCAGAAGCCGAAAGATGCCAAGTTGACATCATGTGATTTGTCACGTAACCTCGTAAGTAGGTCTAACTAAACATACGAAAATGATAATTTTAGCCCAAAAGCTTACTACTATGATGGCATGCTCTTCACCGAGAATAGCATCACAAAATATTAATTACTATAATTGCTCTCCAACAAAACTACTAGTTCAACAATATGATTCACTCTTCAATAATTCACCATCTCATCATATTTCCAAACTCGTGCCCCTCAACTTGGTTGCAATTTTCATGTAAATGCAGAGGAACTGACACCGATATTATACATCAATGGATAATATACATAATACATCACTATACAGTTCTCTCAGCAAGATTAGACTTCAAAGAAAACTGTTTAAGTCCAATCACTTTGCCGTACTCCAACATCAACCAAGCTGCAGCGCAGAAATATGCAACTAGGAGACATGCTCGCCTCAATCCAATAGCAAAGGATTGGAGCTGGTGCTTTCGAGCTTTCCACCGTTTAATGAGAGCGACAACGAAGAATTGTAGGGTTTTGACGAGGATCACGGAACATATACCAAATAGCATACCTGAAATTGTGCCAGCCACTGCATATACTCCCTGGAGTCTGGTGCTGTCCTTGTCGAAGATGACTGATCTCATAAACCTAATACTGATAAATTAACATGAGTTGCATTAGAGTGAGACAGGAAGAGTAAATAGCTTACGAAAATGGACTACATGCTTAACTTAAAATTTTTTTAAAAAAATTCTAGACTTTAAATTGTATAGATACATGTGACGAATTCCAAATGTTCTGCCAGTTAGGTGATCAACTTAGGGCCTATCGACATGAGGTGATTGATCATATGGATCTAGGGGAATCAAGTCGCATCATACTTGTAATTTGTGACTGGAGCCGTGATTTTAGACCACAAGTCATTTAAAGGAAATGGCATTCCGTTTGAACATAGACTATTGAACTTATTTTCATATCAACCCTCATAATAACCATATAGGTGACACATTACTATAAAGTATCAACCCTCTTAGCCTCTTTAAGAGTGCATAATCATATTCTTTTCAGTTTTCTGTTAATGGGAAGTTTGCAACTATCCATTTACAAATGCCTGCTATCCGACTGTTAACAAATCAGTAAACATTAATTGGTTATTTAGTGAACCACAAAAGTTAGCAAGTGGCTTGTCATTAAGGTTGAGTGGACTATTTTTAGCGTTAGCAAACCAGTATACATTTTCAAAAGAGAACTTAGTAGCGGAACAATATCACAAGCGGTAAATATGGTCCAAGAAGCTTCTTTCAAGTACAAGAGAATTAGTTGGACATGAATTAACTTGAATGCTGACTGGATTGTCATTCTAGAAAAGGTAGAAAAGGAAATGGTGGAATAAAGTCCGTGAAGTCATGAGGACGCTACACAAAATGATCAACAATGAAAGTGAAGTTTAGTGCATCAAATAGTGGCAAAAAGTACAAGGACGAAGCCAAAGCGGTAGATAAACTTTCTGAGTAGTGCATTTTGTGCACGTCATTCCCCACCCACCCCCCCCAACCCCCCACCCCACCCCCTTCTTTTTCCTAAGGTGTACGGGCATGCTGAATGATGATTGTGGTTTTTTTAAGGTGTGTTTTGGGTTGCGGTGGGGTGGGGGGGTTTTTTTTGGGGGGGGGGGGGGTGTGCTCTTTTTAACCTGGGAGCAAATGGGTTTAAGTACACAGTTTGTGTCACATTTTTATCGACTAGAGTTATCTTTTGGTAATGAATTTTAGTTCCAATGATTGCCTACAATCATAAGCGACGATGGTCAAACCATCCATATCTACAGTGTTTACTGCCGAAGAAAAGGTTTTCATATCAAGAACAAAGGAATATCTTGGTCTACTCACAGTATGAAAAATCTTCTAACCAATTCTGTCACAGATGGGTCCTTTGATTGACAATTGAAAAGATTGTCAGGACAGATGTCAGCTTTGCGGCTTCCCAAAGTATATCTGCAGTTGTAGGTTTCATTAACCTACAAAAAAGTATGATATAATTAAGACAACCTAGTGTTATAAAAGATAATCAGGTAAATAACTTCGACCCCTAAAGAAGCACAGATGAGTTGTCAATAAATACAGATAATTTTTAATGATAGAACTATTCAAAAACTAGATTTAGGGGTTAGTAAAGTTAAACAAAATTAATTGTACTTTCAATTATTTCTCTTTACAGGGTAAGGATGGTTTCAACTTTGTTTACAAAGCCTTAGACATCATTGTATAAATATGAAACAATATGAAGTAAAAAAGTTGTGCAAACTGCAAAGGTGTGAATAATCCGTTTGTGGCATGAAAGTAGTTTATGCTCACTGAAGCATCCTTGCATTCTAAAAACCAATGCCTCACCTTGAGGACAGCAATGTCGACAACACAACTGCCATACCACAAGAATGCTAAGCCTATTGCAACACTAGACTGGTTTACATAATAAAGCAAACTGGAAACCTGAACCACAGTATCACGCAGAAACCATGATAACAAGTAATCCCAGACCAAAACAAGTAATTTACCTGTTCCTATCATTTAGACATGGAACCTATCCACCCAGTGATCCGGTATTATTAAGGACTCAGTTGGTCAAAATCGATTCCGATCGTTTAGCTACAAAACCAGCACTAGACCTTTGAATCCTATTTTAATACAAAGGGAATACAGAAAAAAGAAATCATTCTGATGAAAAGCCATCAAGAAATTCTAGAAAAATTCCAAGCAATCCTAGAAACAACCAGGACGGGTATTGATTAGTATTAAACATTATAGTGCGACCCACTGACCATTATCATCGACAAAGGATGTCCAAGGTTTCGAGACGCTGGGTTTCAAACTGGGTTTTAAACGTATAATTCAACAAACAATAGAAAGACAAGCATTCTCATTTGAAAGGATTTCCAGAATTAAGAGATCAAATAATTCTCATCAAGTACTTAATTAATACTGTATCCCATTGCACATGTAACTGATCAGTAACAAATTGGAATTAATAAAAATTGTTAAAACAAGATGAACATTTTGCAGATATACCTTGAACTTCATTTTTGTGGACCATGCAGTACCAAAGCTGGGCCTACAGTCATGAGGAAGGGCCTCTTTAGGAGCCTCTGCCACCGCCTGAAGTACTTGACCAGAAAAATATTCTTTATATTCTACCTGAAAGAGAGAATCCAAGATTAACTACAAATAGCATGCTATGAGTGAAGCACATAGCTCTATAAAAACAGTTCCTACATCAAAACATATTCTGAATTAATGATTGTGCTTAAACTAAACCAAGAGGCATGTGGTAGAGAGCACCTTATTATTCAGAAAAGTACTGCTTATGTAAAAAACAAAGGTTGGTGAAGCAGAAGCTGTTACTTTCATGGGTTTCTCTATCTTTTTTCTACTGACAATATTTTCTGCAATAGGTTCATGGAACATTTCTTTCATATTTTGCTGTAATTGAATACCCTCTTAAAAGAGCTCTCCTCTATTTTATTTGGATATGACTTCTTATTCACAGTAGGTTAGGATTTTTAGAGAAGTTTACAGAACAAAAGACCCTAAACCTAAACTATCTGTCAAAGAGGACATACAACTAATTATTCACCAGAAATTGGAGAAAAAACTAACTAAAATAGCGAAAGTTGCAGACACATATAACAAAATGCAAAGTACTAATGCTCCAAAGTGATGACGCATTTGCCTGATGCGGGCCTTTCAAGGTCCATGTTAGATAATTAATACACCGCAATGATCAGTTCTTAGTTTAAGGACCGAGTACTTTTCCAGACCATCAGGCATCCAGCCACATATATAGATCTATAAAAAAAATACATATTGATCTCCATGTAGTCATCTTTTATTCATTTAATGCTTCGTTACTTTGCCTTCTCATACTGACGTACTTCCCTCTTGAAGTCCACTTTTACACAAAGCCAACTGTTTTGACCTATTCTTTACCAAGTTCCTCGAATAGCACCAAACTATACCCATAAACTTATAAGCACAAGCCTTAAGCAACTGATACAATTGCTACGAAATACAAAACAGACTTCCCTAGTTGTTTACAAGGACGTTTGTCATTTACTTTATTTAAATCATACCATCACATTAATCAATTTCTCATTATGGGGGTGTTAGCTATGTAGCGTTACTCAAAGTCTAGATAGAATGATTTTTCTCATTATGGGGGTGTTAGCTAAGTAGCGTTACTCAAAGTTGAGAAAGAATGACAGTTTCTCCACCGGATGTCAGCCCCACTAACTTAATAGAATTCCTGACCAAAACAACTATAAGAGCAAAGACATTCTCCAAGTAATCGGTATAGTCCTGCATTTTATCAAAGATGAATGTGAAATTTTCATCATTTTGACTGAGTTCATTGTAAATATTGTTCTATGTCCTCTTCAGACTTCCCAGTTTCATGTGAAGTGTGAGTACACCTTTACATTTCCCTTATTTTACTTGCTCTAATCCATGAAGTGATCCATGTCAACTTAATTGTTTAACCTCTTATGCAACAATCCTTCACAATATAAGAAAATAATTAAAAGGGAAATTATTAAGCACAAGAGTATTTTTCATCACTTGAAGATAATGCAATTGGTGAATAATTGGCATGCCCAAAATTCATTATGAAACAATTCTATAGTATGAAGTACTAAAATGTATATTTTGAAGCAATAAATACATTTTGAAGCAGCCAGTAAAGATACATACAAGATGGAGATCACCTCAAACACCGAAGCCCAATAGTAATCATCATGACAGCGATATCTTTTCTTCCCCTTGCCCAGAGGGTAAA
>JBAKGM010000002.1:682052-696939 GCA_037177215.1 Asparagus racemosus
ATTGACGAGGGAATGATTGAGGGTTTGAATGAGGAGGAAATTGAGAGGGAAATCATGGCGATTTGGGGATTTTGAGGTTGAAGAGATAAAGTTGAGGTTTTTTGGGTTGGAGTGTGGTTACCCGCGGTGAAATTTAACGGATGTTTATATCGAGGGCGCAGGATGATGATGGATTCGGGCAGGGTGATCCAACTTGTATTCGACCCGTATGGATTCGACGAGGAACTTGCGGTTTAGTAGTAATGGAATTTGTAAAGGATTATTTACATCACGATACCTGTGATATGATATAATTACAATATGTAATTTTAAGATCTGCATATCTATTATACGGATAATTCTAAGATCCATATATCCATATAGATAACTTTGAAGTTACTGACTAAGAATACACATAAAATATTCAACAAAAATATTCAATAGTAACACGAGCTTCAAATATGTAATAATGCATTTGTAAATTTAGCTCTTTTTCCTCCATAGGGAATAATAATAACAGGGCCAGAGGATCCAATTTATTTCTCTGTAGTGATAATAACTTTCAAATTAGCATAAGTTAACTACTACTACACTAACCTATAATATTTTTACTAGCCCCACATCTAATACTACTCCATAAAAATCTTAGTAGGGTGGATAAAAGCCAATGAAGTGTGAGAAATTTCCTATTGCATAGTTGAGTTTGTAAGGGGAATATGTGATATGTGTAGGACAAATTGGTAATTTAAAAAAATTTTGAATTAATGGTCATTGTTCATTTCCTACCTCATTAAATGCTCTCTCTCCCTCTCTCTCTCAAAAAAAAAATCTCTAGACACTTCTACAACTATATTTACAAATAGTTGAAGTTTTCAGTAAAAACTACAAATAAACCTTCAAGTACTAGAGAATGTAAAATCGAAAGGTGACAGATCCAAAAAAAAAACGAAAATTGCAGCGGTTGCAGATACGTCTCTTAATCTAAATTTTTTATAAAATATTTGGTTTTAATTTCTTTGAGACTACATTATTATAATTTTTATTTCTTGTATCAAGTGCAAATTGACTAGCATACCCTAATAATTAACTATGGCTAACCCTACCTCTTAACAATGTTAATGCGTATTCAGCGCATATTCCCCATTTCCTCCTCGGAAGCATAAATTAATAAAAATACGTGTTCTTGTTCAATTTGCTGTTACCGCTGTTTGGTGTTTCATGTCACCTTTCCTATCCAAATAACTACCTCCGGCTGTGGGAACCGGTAACAGTCCGCAAAAGCGCCAAGTGGCAAAGCACGTAATTTTCATAAAGTACGAGCCCCATTTCTCATTTCTCCACGATAAATACGCGCCTCATTATCGACGTCCTCATCGCGATTGCGGAGAGCGGAGAAATCAAAGCAGAGGATGGGTTTGAAGGTATCGTGAAAACCCTAATTATCGTATAAAGATCGAATCTTTTACTTAATTTTAGTGCTTTTGGAGTAAGAATTTGGGCTGTTTTTGTTTTTTCCCTTCAATTACTTGGGTCGATCTGGACTATTTTCTTATTTTCTGGATCTGTTTATATTTTGTTCTGGTTGGGGACATTTTGATGGATAATTTTGTGATTGAGGGCTTTTTAGTGCACAGTTCTCTAGTTTCTTATCCTTTGATCTGTTCTTTAATTGAAACTTTTTATGTTTAAAATGCTAGTTTGATCTGTCCTTTGATCTGGCTCATGATAGTTCTCTGTGTTCTGATCAAATTATAGAAGCTGTGATGATTATTGCATAGAGTTATTGTAGAAATAATAGTGTTGATTATAAGTATAACAACTTTGTAATGAAAAAAGAAAAGGTTAATTGTGGATAGACCCCATGTACTATCGTCAATTGCGGGCAGAAACCCTATGGTTCTATTGGTGGGATAGACCCCTGTACTATTGCCCGAGCGCGGATAGACCACTTGAGTGAACCTTTTGTGACACTTTTTTTCCAATTACTCTTCAAAAAGTAAAAAAAAAAAAAAGGTCTTATTCACACTAATAGAACTACACGGGTCCATCTGCAATCGGCTATCGGCAATTAACAAAGAAAAAGAATAACTTTGTTCCTCTATACTCTTCATCCAGGAAAAGGAACATAAGAAATTAATGTTAATGCTCAATGCGCAAAGCTATGTTTATATCTGAATGTTGTGTGATCTCGGATTTATAATTTTCTGAATCAAAATAAATTAGATCTGGAATTTTGTTTGAATTATAGATGATCTTTTAAGGAAACAAAGCAGATATGATTGTGCTCTGATTTCTGAGATAGGCTTTATTGATTCCAAATGGATCTCCTGTTATTTTTATTCATGCATTCCTTTGTACCAAATCAATAGACCACACATCAAGTTGGACTTTTTTTTTGACAGTTTAGCCAAATAACATTTAATAAAATTTTAGAACATTATATTAGATCTACACATATTTAGTGAACATGCTTAACAGTTAGTCTGCGTCTGAAAAGAAAATTTTAAGCAACGATTTATAAATTGGGGGAAATCATAGGTGGTTAGAACCTTTATAGTTTTGTTTTTTACAAGCTAGTGCATCTCCATTGATATGTGTACTTCCACTGCTCCTTTTTTTTCCGCCTTTCTAACCTAAGCACAAACACAATTTTGTTCACTTCTACTACCTATATGAAAATAACAAATTACCATATGTAGCTTCCCTTTGTTGTGCTAGTGTATTAAGGCTGTCCCTGTTATTTACTTTTAAAAAACGTGTACTGTTTCTCTTTACTATGCTATGAGGACTGGCGAGTAAATTGAATCCGTAATGAACTTTTAATTGACCTAAATGTAGGAAGAGTTCGAAGAGCATGCTGAGAAGGCTAAGACTCTACCAGAGAACACCTCAAATGAGAACAAACTGATCCTCTATGGGCTTTACAAACAAGCCACTGTTGGACCAGTCAACACCGGTTTGTACAAAATCAACTTATCAGTCTTGCAGCAGTTACTAATTTGCATATAACTTACAGATCATATTATGTTTTGTTGATTAATAGTGACAAATAACTGGCAATGATTTGAATTTTCTTTTGAGAGACAATTTTCAAGCATTTGAAAAGTCATATGATCATAATTATATTCCCCCAATTGATGATGTGGTCAAGAATGACAAATTTTCTATTCCAATTTCAAAGTTTTTAACTTTGTAGGTGGGCTTGCTTTCTTATTTGCCTCTGTCAAACATGGATGATTGATAATTACAACTTTCATTTGTCACGTCTTTCTTTCTCATGGTCCCTAAGGTACAAGTTATATATGACATAGCTGCATTGCATATTCTCATATCATCACTTCACTTGATTTCAAATGCACAAGACAAGTTTATCTGCTGCAAGAAAGATCTCCAAAAGTTACCGTCTTTTCCTTTCCTCTCTTTTAGATAATCTAATCTATATTTTAATTTTCATTATCAAAACAATTTTGTAATGGTGCAAGTTGAATAAAGGTTTCTTTAATTGAGGAAAATGAGTTACTTATCAACTTGGCTTCAACTGAAGTAACCAACATAATGTACATATACTGTGAGTCAGATATAAGTGAGACAAATTGGGGTTTCAACAAAATTGTTGTTTTAAGCCATATATTAGTATGATAGCTGCCACTGGGGTTAAATGGATCTTAGAATGGAAGTGTTATGTTGTACAATTAAATACTTGTTAAATGTTAACAAACTCAATTTTTCTACAGCTCGCCCGGGTATGTTCAACATGAAAGACAGAGCCAAATGGGATGCGTGGAAGGCCGTCGAAGGTTCTAAGCTTAACCCCTATATTTTCTTTGAACACTATTAGTAAATCCCTAAATTTATTTTACTTTGTAATTACTTTCTCTCGTCTACAGGAAAATCCAAGGATGAAGCCATGAGCGACTACATCACCAAGGTGAAGCAGTTGCTGGAAGAAGCTGCTGCTAATTGAGCTGTGTAGTGCTCTGCTACTTGCTTGGGCGTTGTGTGATAGATAGGAATCAGTACTCAACTCAAATTGCAATATGCTTGCAAGCATATCTAGTTGAACTTCTTGTTTATGTTTTCCATAAAAATTAGCCATTCGAGCTATCAGTTATTATGTGTAAATGAACTCATTGTTTATGCTGGATGCTAGAATTTGAAGTTGAGTGCATGGATTCGCTATTCAGCCTCCTGTGAATGTACTGCATTTCAACTATGCCTGCTACGACATTCTGTTGAGTTACAGGATTTAGGTTGGCATCACTTTTGAAGATGCAATAGCTTGTTGCACAGCATCATGTTAGATGATTATATACTCTTGAATTTCCTCACTTTCTATAAGAAAAGGGAGAAAAGGAGAAGTTCATAAAATCCAATCGTATAAGTTTCACTTTCATCTGTTTTTTTAATCACTTTCTATTTACTTTTTAATGTGACGAAAATGAAAAAGATCTTTATTTTTTATCTATTTTCAATCTGCTTTCAATGTTTTAGAAAGCGCTAGGCGTTTCTAGACGTTAGACCTAGCACCTAGGCGTCTAAGCGGAACGCGTAAGCAGTACATAGACGTTTTTAACATCGAGAGAGGAATGATTGTTTTTGAAGATTTAAATCATATCCTCACTGCTTTACTTGAGATAAGACTTGGATATAAAGTTTTGATCTCTAGTACATGCTTAGATAAATTACACGAGCACAAGTGAAGCATTCAAAACCCTCTTGAACTACGTTAATGACTAATGAGAGAATGAATATCATCACTGTAGGAGGAGAAAGTATCACCAGTGAAAATATTTGTGATGTGAATTGATTTGCAATATTCTTTTCTCAGAACAAAACTGTTCAACACCAACTCTTCAGGTGTACTTCATTAAAATTGGGAGCCCTGTGAAATTTTCAAGTGCAATCTGAAATCAAATGTTACAAATCGTATTGTCTTTCAAGCCTTTTGTATGTAATGACAAAGGAAATCACAATTTTTTACATGTTTGTTTTCTACATTAAAGAGATCAGTAAATAAAGCAGCACAAACTTACTAAAGCTGGCTTATGTCCACCTTGAACGTCTCACAGAACTCACCGATAGAGATCTCTAAGATAACCACTTGTTGATCTGTACAAGAGAATATTTTGAAATTTAGATATATGAAGAGTAAATTGCAAATAACCTATCATCCGTACATCTAGTAGCGCTTATCACTCCTGAGATTGACGTTTGAGAAAAAAGATGAATTGCAGATAAGCCCCATCGCCTTCATAAACTGTGGGGGCGATAATTGCTAAAAGAGGAGTTGAGAGGTGATAAGTACTACAGAAGGTAAAGATGTGGGGGTTATCTGGAATTTTACCAATTACACAAATTATGATGAATGTAATGTAATTTATCAGATGCATGCTTACTGTGATATAGCAATTGGCGAAAATACTAGGACTGCTTTCCTCCAGCAGCTTCTAGTTTCTTGGCCTTCTCTTTCTCGCGCATGTAAATTTCCTCAGCCTCAGGCATGGCCACCATGATAGCTCTCAATCTGAAGTTCATTTCATCGATCTTTTCTATTAGCTTATCGTTTGTGAGCATGCCCATGCAAATGCTTGTGATCGTATCCCAGCTCTCCTACAAGGGTAAGATAATGATCACTGCTGATGCGGCGGTTCCCCATATAATGGCAATGACTGCCCAAAAGGTGAAGTAACCCAAGCTAAATTTTCCTGCAACGACGAAGTTTCTTTAGTATGAATGCGAAACAAATTTTACATGGCCACCCTGAGATTTCTTTCATCTTATATGTGATTTCAAGCTCATGTGCTCATAGGCCTTTACTTACTTGTTCATGTCATAGAAATGTTTAAGTTTGTAGTAAGGAAAATCAAAGTATCAACTAATTAATTTTTCTCAAAGCAAGCTCTGAGGACACAAGCATATGGGAAATAAGGACTCATCCTGGGTACAAAGGGATCATTCTTAAGAGGCTAATAACCTGCTCAAAACTTAGTTCAATCATAAACTGTAGCAGTAAAAAAAAGGGGGACTTTTCATCACCACCACCAATAATAACAGCAGCAACAAAGATTTTCCCCTAAACTTTTGAGGTCAAGCTACAAGAATCCTATTCGTACATCCAGTTTTGTTAAGGAATGTATCCACCGTCAAGTACTCAAGAATATTTCCTACAAGTGGAAATTTTCCTTTTTATTTATTTTTTATTTTACGCATATTAAGAAGAATGCTTGAGAAATGAGAATCTAAAAATAATATCGATATGCCGGAAGAAGAGAACCTTCAAGAGTTAAATGACAGAATCAAGTTGTATGTATGAGTTCATCATGTACCTGCTGGAAGAGAGAGCAGCGGCCACAGTATAACGATAACAACAGTGAAGGCCACACCCCACTTAACAATCCATGATTTAGCTCTAATCAGCTTCTCCTCCGTAAACTCTTCATCAGGCAACTCGCTGTACACTTTCTCAACAGTAGTTATCTGCTTGGTCGTCTCCCAGTCATAATTCTGTGGCCAAACGACACTACATGCAGCATGAATAAACCCGCCAGTAAGTATCGACACAAGATTTCCAGCAAGCATTGGAGCATTCCGGCCAGTAGTATCGAGATTAACAATTCCGTATTCTACTTTCGTCACTGACAACCACGCGACTATTCCAAGAATGCAACCAAGAACAGTTCCTGTAATAGCCCCAAGTGCATTTGCCTTACGCCACAAGAGCAAGAAAGCTATAGGAAGTACAGCGGAGCCAATCATTACTCCCATGGCAAGATACATCCATCCGAGGGAAACTCCAGCTCTATTCAAGATCACTGCTAATACACCCATGAGCAATCCAAAGCCAAGGACAACTCCTCTCGAGACCTTGAGGATTTGCTTTCCTGTTGCGTCTGGGTTAATATAGGTTCGATAGATGTCGTAGGTGCACAAGGAAGAAACAGCTATTAGCTCTGAGGAACCAGCAGAAGTCACAGCCCTGAGAGAAGACATAGGCAGATAAATTAAAGGAGAGAAGTTCAACAGTTGCTAGTTTCTACTAATAAGTTCTCAGAAAACTCAATGGGATGCATCACTGACAGTAATACCTTCCATTGCAACACATACACATACAATATACATAAACGATCAATTAAGATCCGACTCTTCAAAAAGAATTTCAGGTATCACTAATGTTACTAGTGTTTGGGTATAAGATGCATAAATTAATATAAAGAAGAATTTTCGGTGTTTGACAGGTGAGAAAGGTGCAAATGTACTTACTCTTTTATCCGACATTTCAAACGAGACCTAGAAATGACTAATCTTGAAACCAAGTGTATCCATAGAGACGAATTTCATTGATTGTTTTTAAGGAAACTGTCAATCACGAATTTAGTAAAGAAAATGGAAACACAACATTTGCTTACATGAAAAGCATGGTTAGAAGAAGTACAGATCCTGCTTTTCCCATCAAGGCTATCGCTGTAGCCGGAGGAACGAGGCCATGACTAGCTTCACTTGCAGTTATCGGAAGATCAAGGGCAAGAGCACCTAGACCCAATGATGTTGCCAGAGAGAACGGTACTGCAAACCACACAAGCCCACCTAACAAGTATCCCTTGTGGGTTGATGACGGTCGTGCAGCTATGGCACTAACCCAGTATCCCTGGTCGGTGATCATTCAGAAGGTTATCAAAATTTTAAATACGGGAAGCTGCGATTTCATTATATTAGAAAACTTTCAAAAGAGTAAATGTTTCCTGTTTTGATGCTGCAAGAGGTAATGTGAGAATACCATTTGGTTTGTGACAATAACAAAAAAGCATATTGGAGTTGCCTTTACTGGAACTACCTTTTAGTTAATTTTCAGCATGAAAGATAAGATGCATGCAGTACTTACAGTAGGCCATGATAGTCGGTAATGGTTCGAATTAACACAAAGTTTAGTTTGATCCTTCTCTCGTTCTAATCAGAGTGCTATACACTAGTGCAATTTCAAGGAAGTATAGCTCTTGCTTTTATCATCAATGAACCGGATTAGAGTAAATAAAGACAACAAGAGAAGATGCACAAGCAGAACATGACATGAATCAAGCACTTAATAGAAGATAAAGAGTAACAAACAGCATTCTGAAAATTTTGATGCTACTTACATTATCCACAAAGACAGTACCAAAGTTTCCCACAATGTTGATGATGCCAAAAACGAGGCCACCTGAGCTTAACATGGTCAAATAGGAGCCCTTGTAGTTTCCGCTCACAGGCCCACATGCTTGACCAACGTGCGAAATGGGATCCTGGCATGCTCTAGATTTGCTAGCAACCTCCAATAGGTGATGATATACAACTTTTGGACTCCCGAGCTCACTACTTGCGGTATAAACCAGATAAACAAAGGTGACCAAAACAATATGCACTGCACAATGAGAGTGAAGGTTAGAGAATGTCCGGGAAGTCCAGATATACAACAACACGTGAAAAAGATAACTTCTGTCTAGAAAATTCTCAAATTTTATACTGAACAAATATTCTGAAGCAGACATTTTGGGATCACAAGATTTGGAGGGGAAAGAGGTCGATGTTTGACTGATTATGTTAAATACAGTAAATAATCTAGTTAACAAAAAAGATGCTCAAAATGGAGTTAACGCGAAGGAGACTTTAGCTTAGAGGCTGCGTATGGCAGAAACATCTATTACGGAGTTGTGTCGGTGGTGATGGTGGTTATGTACTCAGAATTTGTACTGTACTGCACTGCCCTGACATGCCACGCCCTTGCTCATGCTTGAAGGATAGGAGGACAATGTTAATCCGAGTTTTCTACCTGATATTATATCTTGATGGTACTTCCAATAGAAAATCATAATGAAACAGTTGGAGGATGATCACTGCTGGCTATGTTATATTCATCTATGATTTTACTTTCATTACCAGTTGGATGCTGCTCAAAATATTCTATCAGTTCAAATGTTCCGGGATAGCATGCCATGCGAGCTTAGTCTGCTCAATGATTCTTTACTTTTAAGAGACTTCAAAGAGAATTCACATGAACATGAGGGGAGAACTGATGGATATACCTTCATATCATCAGTAGATAACAAAGCAACCATCTAGGTTTAGCAGGCTAACAGCTATCTTAGACTAAAGCCTTCACCATTTGGTACAACTAAAGGAGGGGGCTAATTTCAAAGCAGTAATGACTTATCATGAACTTAAGTTACAGAAGCTGTTAATATACTTAGTAAATGTTCCAACTCTCTTTACGCAACTGAAAGCGCATATTAGCCTTCTATATTTTAAAGTATTGATCACATTAATTTGAGTTTCCATAAGCTATCCCTCTATTAATATATGAACAATGAAGACAAGTTTTCTCTATATCCATTTGCAAAGAACAATGAACGTACATATGCCAGGCTTCAATAACAACTGTAACAAAATCCACACGATACGTGTAAACCACAAAATTTGCCCACATAAAAATCCTTTTAAATGGTTTTATAAGTATATCAGGCCATTGCACTTATTAGATTGTCCATCAGAGGCTATCCTTTGGCAATAATACATGTACAAAAAAAGGTGAATACCCATTTCTACACAAACTGTTACCTTGCAAGTCAAATCACTCTAGTGATTCAAAAAAAACTGAGATTGATTATATTGGGTATTGTGTGAATTTTAGATTTTCCCAAACAAACCTGGGATGATGATTTCCAAATCGATCTACACGGAAGTGTATCAGATAAGAAATTTTCAAAATTATATAAGCTATTACCAATCTCATTATTCAAGCAGGCCAAAACCTTTGCAGGAGTTAAAAAGGTTTCAAACTTACCTATGACTGAATGAATGTAGCTCGCCAGGAAAGTGGCCTTTAATCCTCCAGCCAACGTGTACACAATTACACCGAGTGGAATGAGGAAGCTTGCAGCATAAATATTCACACCAGTAAGCGCATTAACAACCGCAGAACCACCGAGCAGGAGCATGGCAGTCACGATAATATTGGTCATGAAGCAGAACAAAAGAAACACAACGTGAGCTGCAGTTCCCCATCTGCACAAAGATATACATACATTCAGTGCAATAGAGCGCAAACTAAGAAGAGCCTAGTTCAAAAATAGTATATACACTTTTTCCAGCATACCGCGCCTTTACAATTTCACAAACGGTATGCGCTTGAGGAGCCTTTCTTTTGATTTCAATGGCCATGACTCCGAATAAAAGAACCTGCATGCACAGAAAAACACAACTTGCCTACTCATTGAACTTGCTAGCAGTTATGCATTTGTTTAGCTCGGCATACCGATACTAAAGGACTAACCTGAATGGTAGCGCCACTGGCATACCAGAAAGGACCACTGATTCCATATTCCCATGCAACATTGGAACTTTGCAAGATTGTTGCAGCCCACGTCCACTTCGTACCGAAATTTTAGAGAATTCATCGATCAGCAATGTGTTGCGGAAAATAGCTTTGATCGTAAAGAGAGTAACAGAAACAGCGCGGCCGATCGATACCTGCGACACGATGACACTGGCAATGAGTCCTGTCTTAACATTTCTACCGGCAGTGTTGAACCACTCAGACGTATGACGAGATCCAACGTACCGCTTCTCTAGCCACACCTGGTTTAGATTCCACAACAACATTTCAAAATTACTTCATCAAAGAATTTAAGTTCTTTTGGCTAAGAGATCGTGATCATAAAACTAATAACCTAAAACGTAGTCGTATTGAATAGGATGGTGATCAAGGTTGGGTTAATTCCACATAACCCAGTAATCCTCTCTTCTTTTTTTTTTTTTTTTTTTTTTTTTTACTCGTTTTCTTGTGATAAGATGATGGAGGACTTCATCCAATAAAAAAAACTCCAGTTTGGGTCGAGATACATGAAGCTGCAAGAAACAATATTCATTCTATTTCAAGCAAAGTACGAGAGTCGCAACTTCCACGAAATTATTAAACAGTTTTATTCACTACCAGTCAACTACTGCTACCAATTATAGAAACTCTCTCCATCTAAACTCATCTAAATTATAAAGAAACCCTGAAGTCAACAGACGCTCACGTAAGCTCTAATTTGATTTTTTTTTTTTTTTTTAATTAAGTAATTATAGAAGAGAATGGGGAACAAATTAGTATCGTAAATCCTCCTCTAATAAAGTAAAAAACGCGTATAATCATGTGTACGCGTATAAAGTATGCTTCTGTGGGCCTAAAACCCGACCCAATCATTGGGCCCAGTGTTGAAGGGGAATAGGGCCGCACATGACCCACTGCAAGCCAGTTTCATCAGTTTGGCAAAGGGTTAAAGGAGGGTTTGAAGGAGAAGGGTTAACATCGTTAGTGTATTTGTTAATCTGAAGAATTAAAATTTTTTAATTTATTAAGATTATTTTATTTTAATTTTCAGTGTTTGGAAATAGAAAGGATCATGATCATTTTCTATATAAATCGAAGGACTATCTCTTAACCCTTAAAAATAGGTGGATTTATAAACCCTTCGTTTAGCCCTTCTAGAGGGATTTGTAAACCCTTAAACTATTTTTGTATTTGACAAATTATGAGGGATTAACTTAGTGTACACTATGTGTAGTGTTTGACATACTAAGGAACGGTTAACTCTCTTTAACCCCTCGCTTAACCCTTTGTCAAACAAGTTAAGGTATTTCTTTTTGGGGTAATAGGATTATTTTCCCCTTAAATCGCTAGTATTTGCAAAATACTCTCCAACTTTAGTTTTTGCAAAACTAGCCCTTCAATCATCAATTTTGGTAAAAAAATATACCCTCAAAGCAAATCAACTTTGATAAACTAATATGTATCACAATATAAAAATTATCACCAAAATAGTCAAATTTTTAGTACCAAGTTGACGATATGTTAATTTTAGGGACATTTTTTCACAAAATTGATGATTTGAGAGGTAATTTTGCAAATAAGATTTGGGGGTATTTTTGCAAGTGCCCATGATTCATGGATCGTATATACGCAAATAACCGTGGATAATAGTGGGCCCTTAACAAATCTTTAATATTTTGATTTAGCCTGTCAAATCATTAACATTGTTATTAGGTCTCCAATTCAGATCCTCATTTTATTGCAACCTTTGAATTTGATTACTTATATCATATTACAACTTAAACAAGCTATTCAAATCGGCATGCAACAAAAGACGCGCTTAGAATCACATATTATATTTAACCCTATTCAGATTTGTATAAATGTTTGCCATAGTTTATTGCAGTTTGCATTTAAACCCTTGTTGCAAATGGGCCTAACTATTGGACCACTATATGGCAGCTACAGAATGGATCAACAATCACTAATCCAACCAAGGCCCATTACGAACACAAAATTTAAAAAAGAAAATAGGGAAAAGAAAAAAAAACATACCAAGAAAGAAGTGAAGACTGCAAAAAAAGCTCCAAAGCCCAAAATCACAGAATACCCAACTCCTTGATTCAGCACTGCTTTCCCCTGAAAGAAGCTGCTCTGTCTCATACACTCGCCGGAGGCCGACACCGAGTAATACTTTGCCGAGAACTCCAACGGCGGACATAAGTTCGACGAAGAAGAAGAAGCCATGTAAATACCTTTTCTCCCTTTTTTTATTTTCAAGAAATTATAACGAGCAAGAAAATAATGGAGACGTTGATAGATTTTTTATAGTAATGAGAGTTGCTTGATGGAGCTGCCGAGCTTCAAGTCAAAGTTGGGCTTTGGAAGAATCCAAGTGTGGGCCCAGAGGCTTTGCACTTTGGGTGATATGATTGGCCCAAGAGGAGTTGGAAATATTATAGTGTAATTAAGTTGGCTGGTTTTTGTCAGATGATTCCATTGCGTCTTTGTTGAAAATTATGCAACGATGATTGGAGGGATGGAATCTTGTGGGGGATAATCGATGTAATCTGATTCCATTGGCTACTTCTTTATTGATTAACTACAAAATGAGGCCATTGGCTCCCAATTATAAACTTCATACCCTAAACTTTTCGTATGGGTGATCTGGACAGTTAAGAGATTTCAATATAGCTTCTACGGTATTAGGTTCAACTCTATATTGGGTTATTAAAAAAACAAAGGAATTTTATCTGGAACATACACCCAAATAATGATTAGATAAAGTCAGGAAGAAATATTTGCATCAAATAGAAAGGGAAGAGAAATTAATGAAACCGAATGAAGGTTTGCACTAAGAAAAAATAGTAGCAAAGCAAAATTTTACAATTAAGGGGAGGGAGGAACTAAATCTAATTACAAGCAGTACTAAAGTGGTTAATAATATTTTTCTCCTAAAACAATATGCAAGAGATGTAATAAAGCATTCGCTATAAATTAGGCCTTCACGGTATATAGACGGACAAACGCCTCTATGACCGCCTTGGAAAAGAAAATAAAAAAAGTACGAACATAATCTAAACTCTACCTTGAGTTTGGCAGCTTCTGCTTTCTGTGCAGCCTTCAGTTTTTTTTTTATAGATTCTTTTAGTTTTGCCTGCCAAAGAAATAGAAGTAAATCATCCTATTGAAGAGATTCAAACAAGGGAAGTACGAAAACAAGGGGATGTTCAAGTAAATCATCCTCTTGATGCAATCATTAGACTATGTTTTTCTTCTAGGCAAAGTATTTAGACGGTATTTTTCTTCTCGTCAAAGTATTTAAAATGCCCCTATGTAGTCTAATTATCACTATTTATTTATTTATTTTTGGATATGGGAATCGAACCCAAAATCTTGAGAGTCGTATTGGAACCTTCTTACCATCCGAGTCATCCACGGTTCCCAATTATCGCTACTCTTTAAGTTGTTATAAACAGTTTATCAAATAGCTACTTGCGGCTTTATGTTGTTATATCTGTTGCATCGCAGTTGTATTTGGGGTTTTTTTTATATGACACAACACGGAATCGAACCCAAGATCGTAGGAGTTATATTTAAACCTCCCCATCGTTCGGACCACCTGCGGTGAGTGTAGATGCATTTGGGTTTAAGATGCTATAGCTGGGATTATAAATATTTTATATTGAGTATTTTGGGTTTAATTATGAATTTTAGATTGGGCGGTTTGAAAATTAGGCCGGAATAGAGTTTCAGGTTCATTAGCAAAAAAATCTATATCTAATGAGGAAAAAATGTTGTCCAAAGTTACCTACAAACTAGTTTAGACACATGGATTGTCACTGGTATAACTATTACTTAACATCACACCACATAATGTACACCATTTAAATGTACTTGGCCATGGATGAATTGAGTTTAATATGTAAGAGGTTTGTAAGGGGATGAAATAGAGTATAAGAGTGTGAAATTAATTTAGATTTGTAACTGAGTTAAATGGGTAAGGAGTTTGTAAGGGGATGAAATTGAGAAGATGAGAGTTCGAAACGAAGTTTGGGTTTGCAGTTAAGTCAAATAGGTAAGCAACTTTCAATTTTTAATGATTTGGGAACTAATATCAAAATAGCGAAGATTTCAGGGACTAATTTCAAAATTTATAGGGAAACAACTTTCAATTTTTAATGATTTGGGAACTAATATCAAAATAGTGAAGATTTCAGGGACTAATTTCAAAATTTTCTCATCGCAAACTAAGTTTTGGGTCAATTCGACCATCGGGGTTTAAAAAAACCAAATTGTAGTAAAAAAAACCAAAGCGTCAAAAGGGGTCAAAAAATACAGGGATGGCAACCGGGTATTTTTGGTATTGAGATTTCAAAAATCGATCCAATTTTGGAATAATAAGTTATTTTTGTAATTAAATATAAATTGGATATATTTTTAAAAAAATATGTTTTTTCTACATTAGTGTACTAGTATGTACCACTTGCCAAGCACAACCCTCTCTTCTTTTCTACCATTGCATTTAGAACATCCCTCCCCTTAGTTATAAATACATGTTATTATTATATAATTAAAATTATA
>JBAKGM010000002.1:698527-714586 GCA_037177215.1 Asparagus racemosus
ATAGTCTCTCCGTACATAACTCCCTCTATATTATTACCCTGTAAATGTTATTAACATAAGAGATCAATGGTTGTAAAATATAATTAATTAATACTAAGCTATATATTATATTTTAATTAGTTATATGTAATATGGTCTTTTATTAACTAATTCTACTTATGTATTTTTGCTATTCAAAATTATGAATTACATTATATTATGTTATTTTAATTTATACAGTCACCCTAATTTTTAATCTATTAATACAATTTTTTAATTTTATATCTTAAGGGGATATTTTTCATCTAATATGTTATTGCTTTTTCTACCAACATTAACTTAGATTATTTTAAGATGTTGAAAATGTCTAGTCAAATCTTAAATTGAAAGTTAAATTTAGATATCTTAATAAAATAATATAAAATAATTTCTTTATTTGTATAGTTCTTTAAACTTGGGGGTCTATATGTGAATTCTAAGGGTGAACTTGACCAATGCACAAGGTACAAAATGATGATTATTGCGGTCTAATATAATTGTTTTGTTCACTGTAACTACAATGGTTATGCTCACAATAATATAAGTTACCAATAGCAGTTGTGATGAATGGCGTTCGAGTGAGCAACCCATATCACCCTGAAAATGTCTGTGAAGAAAGGGATATTGAACATTTTCTCTCTTAACAAATAACTATAACCTTGCTTCCTTATGTCCTGTCAAAACATGTTTAGGGTCAAAGCACGGTTATGGATAAATATTTTTAAATAAAAGTACTAAATTTCCTATCAAAACACATTTAGGGTCAAAACAGGTTATGGATAAATAGTTTTAAATAAAAGCACTAAATTGAATCTTAGGAGTTCTATTCCTATCAAAACACGGTTGTGGATAAATTTTTTAAATAATGTTTAGTTTCCTCATAAAAATGGTATTTTATCAATTTACTCTTACTTAATAGATTAGCATTTGAATTCCAAGGGCATTTTTGTCTACCGAAATATTTTTCCGAACTCGTGCTTTTAAAGGGAGTATGGTTATTTATTATTATATTACTTTAACTATATATTTTATACAATACATTATCTACATATTCGATATTAGTATTTAATATGTTATTATTTTTATTGTTATATAAAATGTTTAAGTATTAATATATTTTCTTTTATTTACTAATATTGCTAATATATATTAGATTAATTATAATATAATAATAGATCATATTAATTATATCTAATATATTATGTTCGATATTATTCTAATGCGCTCTCAAACTCAAAACCAAAACTTCGAAACTCAAAACACGATGTTTTCAAATAAGTGTTGTGTTTTTTGGCTTGATAATGTTTTAGTTTAAAAAATACATAAATTTTAAACGCATGGTATTTTATTTTTAACAAATACACTGTCCAAACAAAAAAACATCATAATATCCAAACAATTCCTAAAATAATCCTACCCATACCCAAGGAAGACGGAGGGACAAACGGCATATTGTTGGGTCGACCCGGTGGAGTGACCGTGGGCTGTCCTAAAGCGAAGAAAGAAATTACGCGCATACAAGTTCCTTAAGGCCGAAGGAATTCAAAGTAGTGGCTTACAAAGATAAACCCAGAGTGGGTTTCACAACGATAAAGACCATCTAAATAGTTTTTAAGGGGTTTTTGCATATACATACCCTCCAATCTTCTATATCTGCAAACTTACCCTCAAAATTTGATATTTGCAAAATTACCCCTAATTCTCTCACATTGATTTTTAAAAAAATTGTGTTAAGGCCCCAATTTAAAAAACCCCATGTGACCAACCCCTTCAACCTTTTTCAAATGTGTAAAAGACTCCAAAATCTTTTAAAAAAAAGTGATTCAGCCCTTATTCCCTGCCAACTAAGCACATAAGAAAAAAAATTTTAAATCCTAAAATGCCATTATTTCATCCTCTTTCTTCTCTCCAGATCTTAATCTCCATGGCTCGTCCTTCCTCCTCTCCTCTCCTCTCCTCTCTCTAGAAGAAGAGGAGGAAATAAGGGATTTTGAGATTTTTTTTAAAAATTTTATTTTCTCTCTATTTGTGTGTGTGCTTAGTTAGCAAGGAATAAGGGTTGGATCACATTTTTTAAAGATTTTGGCTGCTTTTACACATGAGAAAAAGATTGAAGGGGTTGGTCATATGGGGTTCTTAAAAATGGGGCCTTGACGCAATTTTCCCTTGATTTTTTTCTATCACTTTTCACTTGCCAACTTTAGCTTTTAAACATGAAATTGTTGCAAACCTATTAAAATTTACCGAAAAATTTGTCATTTCCTTGTTTAAAAAGCAGCATCTTTAAGTTAGGAGCAGTAGAAATACCTAATATGCTAGCTTTGAGGGGCAATTTTGCAAATGAAGAATTTTTAAAAAGACTATTTTCGAAAAATAATAAGCAAAACCGACCCTTTTACGAAAATATTAGCGAAATTGACTTCGTTTTGGCCAAGTGGCAAAAAAGAGGCCGATTTTGTAAAATACTGACTCTAAAATACACGGGACTAGTAGTCCCGTGTAATTAGTGCTCCTAATTATGGTTAATCTGAAATAGTCGTCTCCTGTAATTTTGTGCTGAAATGCTTAAAGTTTAACTAATGAGAACTAAATACACGTGACTACTGGTCCCGCGTATTTTAAAGCTGAATTTTTGCAAAGTAAAGTCGTTTTTAAAAAAGAGGTCAATTTTACTAATAATTTTAGAAAACGATCGATTTTGCTAATTATTTTTAAAAAAAGGTCTTTTTAAAAAAATTTCTCTTTTTGCAAATATAAGATTTTGAGAGATAATTTTGCAAATATTGAAGATTTGATCGGTTACATATGCAAACCTTTTTTTCCCACTATAATACTTTCCCCTACAAAAAGTAACCCGCCCATCGCGAAGAAAGAGAGTGGGGAAAGAGGAGCAAAACCCTAGAAACCCTAACGGCAAGAAGAAGAAGGTACATTGGCTCATCTCGATTTTAATCTCCTCTCTCTTTTGAGTCTAGAGCGGTTCGTAAACTGTTCTGGTTCAGTAGTGGAAATGACAAGCTTAGATTTCCCCAAGGAAAATGGATGCAATTTCTTTCATCTCCCTTTGCTTGCTCTTGGTTCGATCTAGGGTTTTAGGAGTTGACCCCTTTTGTCACTAAAAGTACGGATTTTCTCTTGAATGCAGCTCAGTCGATAGGTTCTGGCTCATTATCGTTTGAATGTGGGGTCTGTAAATGGTTAGATGTACTTTGATTTGTTGTTCTTGATCTCAGAGGCAATGAATTATTTTTTAACGGTTAATTAATGTTTGAAATTATGTACGTTAACTCTAAGTTGTATTTAAGAGTGATTGAAATGCCCGAGCTTCTTCAACTTGGATAGGCAAGATCTATTCTGTCAAATTAGTCGAGTTTCAAGTTCGTTTGGTTGAGCTTTCAACTAGAGCGCTTCATCTTTGAATTTGGCATTTTAAGTTGCGTTGATGTAGCCTTTTATCTGTATGCACATACTACATACATGAAAATGCATGTAGTATTTATTTATTTCCGGGAAAATTTCCTTGAGCACCATGGAATTTGGAGAATTTTTTAACTCTTCATTTCTTCTTTTATACGAGATATATAGACTCTATAATGCTAAATTCAAAGAGTTCAGCTGCTAAGTATAAGTTAAGAAACTTTTTATTGTATTAAATTTTTATTTCAGTTACATCTATCTAGTACTATTAATATATTAATGACATGGTATCTTAACTGTAAGGGGGTGAATATTAATCGTAGTGGATATCATAATATTCACATGTGTGCTCATAAGCCAATGGTGAATGTTAGTGGGTAGTGATGATTTGGATATTGGTTTTTACTATCTTCACTTACTTAATAGGACGTGAAAATGAAACTGATTGGAATATTTTACTTATTAGATACGATTTGAAGGTTATACATCTGGGAAACCTTTTCAACATTTTTGCAGCATAGGCTCACGTTGTTTGCATATTTTTTGCACTATTTTGTAGGTTTTCTTGAATGAAGGAGGATCATACATTTCACCATGGCCAGTGAACAAAAGGTAACTGTGAACTTTTTGGTGGACAAGGTGAAGAAAAGGGTGGTGCTGGCCGAAGCGGACAGCGACTTTGTTGACATACTCTTCAGCTTCCTCACTCTGCCATTGGGAACCATTGTCAGACTCCTCAACAAACAATCTAATATTGGATGCATGGACAAATTGTATGAGAGCGTCGAGAATCTTGATGTGCAAAAATTCCAGACTGAAGCATGCAAGACCATGCTTCTCTTCCCTCGAAGTGCCGCAGCTGAACGTTGTGAAGATCTAAAAGTAAATATTGATAGCACAGAGCCTAAGCCAAGGGACATCTATGTTTGTCAAAAGCCTGATTGTTGTGCCAAGGCCACATGCTTGGCTAGCTCTGTTTCAAATGCTCGATGTCCTCACTGTCAGGAAACTATGGGTTCAATTAGTACATGGGAGAAAAAGAATGTGGATGCTGACAAACTATTTGTCAAGAGTGGGGTTCAGTTTTTAATCAGCGATGACCTGCATATAGCTCTGGCTTCTGTGGAGCATAGTCTGTCTTTAATCCAGAAGCTGGGAATAGAAGATGCATCGGTTCTTGAGGAGAAGGTTATGGATCTTGGTAAAGACGAGGTAAGTCCTATGATCATAGGTTTTTAAATAACAATTTATACATGTACTATCATTAGTAGCAATCAGACCAATCTCTTTGTATTCCTCCCTCATTAACCTGTTGGTGACTAGTAAGGGACCTATATTAGTTATCGACCTGGTTGTGAAGGAAAGTATAAAAATATAATTTATCCATTTATCAATGGTCAAATCAGTATTCCCAATAGTAAAATTAGTCACGTTCTGCTGTTTTATAAGATTTCCCCTCCTTTTCTTCTTGTGATGAGGAATTATGTTGGATTTAAGAGATATTTAGATGTTTTAGTGATGGATTTTTAAGAGAGATGAAAGCCCCTTGTTTAAGAACTAAGTTTGTCATACATTCTTAGATATCTTTACAACATAAGAGTTCATTGCAATATTTAACCATAACTATACATGCCATGCTTGTTTCGCCGCAACTTTAACTTGCAAAACAAACAACTCTAAATATTTGAACAGCATCTGTTCCTTGTGGCCCTTATGTTTATCTGATAGCAATCACTGTTTACTATTGAGACCCATAAACTATCAGGACACATCCAACATTTTCCATTTGCAATGAAAAGGCTTTTCTGAGCGTTACAGCGCTGCTTGTATTGTTTTTACTTTGTATCTAACAGTAGTAGCATGGTTTTCTCAGATATTGACATTGCTTGGAAGATTGCTAGTCTCCAATTTGCCACTGACTGACTTGCTTTTCAAAAATGTGGACATGGCTAATGATGTATCAGCCGGAGTTGACACTAAAAACAAGGTACAAGTTAAAAGAGAAGGTGATACAGGGGCTGAATCAAATGGTATGCACATCAAGTTGTTTCTAAACAAGGCTAGCGACAGAGTGTCATTTGTGGAAGCAGGAGAAGAGTTTGTGAATTTTCTGTTCAGTTTCCTAACCTTGCCTCTTGGTTCCTTAATCAAGCTCCAAAACAAGGTGTTGGTCATGGGATGTGTGGATAATTTGTACAAGAGTGCTGAAAGTTTTAGTTTAGAAAATTTCAAATCTGAGGAATGCGGAAGCATCCTTCTCTCTCCTAAGCTCGGTCTCTTCTTTGGATACACCGGTAACTTGCTGAAGATGGATGAAATTGTGCCACGCGAATGCTCTATCCGTGGTTGTTACAGTTGCTACTGGAAAAATAATAGTTCACAATGCAAGACTTCAAAATGTGCCCATGATGTAGGGAATGCAACCTTTAAAGAGTTGAGCCCAAAGTCTCCAAAGGGGGGAACAGAAACAGGAGGAGGATACGCCAAAGGAAAATTCTTGATAGCAGCTGATCTCTGTGTGTCCCCATATTCTACAATCTCCTCCCTCCAAATCATCAAGAGCCTGAATCTTTCCTTCAGCAGTACAGTGACCACGACGACCATGATAGGAGAAATCCAGGTCAGCAAAATCATGTAATATATTTGAACAAATAAGACGTAAATGCCAAATAACGATTTATGTAATTTTTTCCCTTTCACATTTGCATATAGATTGTGATCTTATTATGGTTGGTTTTTAACACCATTAACTTTGGTGCAGGCTCTAGATTTGCTAAGATCTGCTGTAACCTCTAAAACTCCGATTGATGATGCGCTCAATTCTCCTCAGAAGCAAAAGGGGAAGATGCATTCCGTTGCTTAAGATGAAATTAGGCTGCCGATTAATATAATGGTTTCCCTTCTCCATGATTTTCGAGTTTTGTGAACCGGCAACTATATAGCAAAGTGGTTAGTTTATTGACTTCATTTGAGTTTTGTGAACCAGCAGCTATCGAAAAGTTTAGTTGGAAACAGATTGTCAAGCGGCGGTGAGTTTATAGACGTCATTTGAATCTCTTGATCATAACTTTAATATTCTTCAGAAAATTCAAAGATTGTTGATGCGTGAGTTGGAATGCAAGGTTTATCATATTTGAAGAGAGGGCAATCGATGTGCGGACAGTTTGGCGTTGCGCGGGATTGGCTTATCAGAGTTTTAGATTCGTTCTTTCCCCTTTATGAGTTGAGGTGAATGCTTGAAGACGACGCTAGGGACATTGCTCTTCCCAGATTTGTGCCTCTAACTTTGTTTTTCTTCCCTTGTTAACCCCCCCCCCCCACCAACCCCCAAAAAAAAAATCCTATGTAGCAAAGCATTATGAAAATCTGATAACTCTGTTTATTATGTTGTGTCTGAACTTGAAGACCGTGTGCTGTTATCAAATTAAGCTCGGGTTATATAAATGGCTTGGGGGTATGTTTGTTTCAGTTCATGAACACGCACACCGGTGGTTAAAGGATATGTTGTGCACAAGGTTACATCAATACGTCAAATATTGTTAGCGATATGCTGAAAGCATAATTCTTCCTCGTTTGAAAATTAAATGCTGCCCAATATAACTTATGGTCCTAAATTGTTCAGTAACAACTCTTGGCCCATACAAATTGCCTAATTTAACCGTGCTGGAAAAATCTCAATGGGCTTTGGAATAAGAAATCCCTTGTCCAATTGGATCCCATTCGGTAGTTTAACGGTGGACCTTCTATAAATATTCACCCATTGATGCCACTACCCCAACGAGTAAGGTAACTTGTCTTAATTTCTATCCCTCCTTAATCTAGGGTCTTGCAGTTATCCATCTTGTTAATTAACGCATGCATTTTCTCTTGAATCGGTTTCCCCAAATATGTATGCACATATTATTATTTTGTTTCGTAAAATATAAATGATACTTATAATGTCAAACTCAAAGATTTTACCTACTAATAAGTATAAATTAATACATATTGTAATATTAATTTATTGTTTCAATGACATATGATGTATAGTACTGTTAAAATGTTTGACGTTGTAACATCAACTATACTAGTTTGTTATCCGTGCAATGCCAGGGAATTACGTGAGGAAGTTGATGATTTTTTAATGGAAAATGTGGCCCAAAAAGGATGCATGGACAAATTATATGCGAGTGTCGAGAATCTTAGCGTGCAAAATTTCCAGACTGAGGCGTGCAAAACCACGCTGCTCTTCCCCCAAAGCGCTGCAGCTGAACAGTGTGAAGATCCAAAAGTAAATATCGATATCACAGAGCCTAAGCCGAGGAATATCTATATTTGCCGAAATCCTGAATGTCAAGGACACATGCTTGGCTAGCTCTGTTACTAATTCTCGATGTCCTCACTGTCAAGAAACTATGGATTGTGTTAAAATATGGCCCAAAAAGGATGGGTATGCTAGCAGACTATTTGTCAAGAGCGGAAATAAGTTCATAATCCGCGATGACCTCTGTATAACTCCGGTAGTTTCTGTGGAGCATAGCCAGCTTCTAATTCAGAGTATGGGCGTAGAAAATGCATGCATCCTTGAGCAGAAATCTATGGATCTTGGAAGAGATGAGGTAAGTCCTCCGAGCATAATATATACATCACATTTAAACCTGTCTTATCGCGAGTAGTGCTGAGAAACATTGGTACAGGGACCAATAACTTTATGCTACTCTCTCATTAGCTGCTGCGTCTAGTAGAGGGTCTCGATTAGTTATTAACTGTCTAGTGACAGAATGAATAAAAAGATAATTGATCATTATATCAATTGTGAACGTAGCGTTCTTCCACAGTACAATTGGTTATGCTCCCATGTATTAAGATTTCTCCTCTTTTTCTCAAAAAGTATAGGAACTTGAGAGAAAAATAGGTGACAGAGAAAGTAATAATAAGAAAACCATGAAGAGAAAACACCTAATAAAGTTTGAAACACAACTTGCTTTTACCATTTATTGTTTAATAGCATATCCTTTGATGTACTATAAACTTTTTATTGAACAAGCAAAATGCCATAGCAAAGTGCTGTCAGTTCAGTTCGTTCAAGCGAAAATCCATAGTAAACTGTAGTTAGTTCATTCAAGCATATTTCATAAGGATTTATCCAGTTGTATTAAAATATTTGTCAAAATAATTATTTAATGTATACGAAGGAGTCAGTTTGCCCCTGTCAAGATCAACGACGAAGGAATCAAAGAAGGACAAAGATTTATAGTTCTCTAGGAAAGAACATAGTTTTTCCACCTAAACTACATAGTGGTCCTTCCTATTAGATGATCTTTGTCGATCATCTAATTTATTCAGCATTTGTGGTGTGTGGGTCTGTGGACAATAAGTGATTTAATTTGATGAAGGGGTGAAAAGTACGAATATTTATCTTTAATTTGTAGTTAGCAACAGTAATTTCCTAATGTGGTTTTCTTACCAACAGTGACGTGGTTTTCTAAGCAACAGCAATGTGGTTTTCTAAGCAATAGCAATGTGGTTTTCTCAGATATTGACATTGCTTAAAAGATTTTTAGCCTCCATTTCGCCACTGACTGACCTGTTCATCAAAACTGTGCATGTCGCTCATGATGTATCAAGCAGATTTAATATTAAAAGCGTGATACAAGTTAAAAGAGAAGGCAATACAGAGGTTAAATCAAATGAAATCCCCATCAAGTTGTTTATGAACAAAGCTAGTAAGGAAGTATCATTTGTGGAAGCTGGAGAAGAATTTGTGAATTTTCTATTCAGTTTCCTAACCTTGCCTCTTGGTTCCTTGGTCAAGCTCCAAAATAAGATGTCAGGCTTGAGATGTGTTGATAACTTGTATCAGAGTGCTGAAAGTTTTACTTTAGACCTTTTTAAATCTGAGGAATGCAAAAGCATCCTTCTCTCTCCTAAGCTCAGCCCCATCTATGGATACGCCGGTAGCATGCTAAAGAAGGATGAAAGTATACCACGTTCAAGCTTTGCTTGTGGTTGTTACAGTTACTATAAAAACAATATGACACAATGTACAGCTTCAAAATGTGTCCATGGTGTGGGGACTGCAACTTTTAAGCAGTTGAACCCGAAGTCTCTGGAGGGAGGAACAGAAACAGGAGGAGGATATGCCAAGGGGAAATTCCTGGTAACTGCTGATCTTTGTGTGTCTCCATTATCTACCATCTCCTCCATCCAAACGATGAAGAGCCTGAATCTTTCCTTCGGCGATCTAGTGACAAAGAGGGCTGTACTTGGAGAAACCGAGGTGAGGAACACCCCTGTAATATATTTGACCGAAATAATACTTTAAAACTCCAAATAATGAATCATGTTAATTATTTCCTTAATATTGTGCTTGGTTCTTCTAGTTTATGCTTTTCTGCTTGCTATGGTGTTTTTTAACACTCTCCGACTCTGGTGCAGGTGCTGGATCTACTGAGATTTGCTGTAACCTTCAAAACCTTGTTTGATGATGGGTTCGCTAGTCAGGAACAAAAGAGGAGGAAGAATTCCTACCTTATGAAGGAATCATGTCACTTGTTTATTATGTTCAGTTGCATTGTCATCGTAATTTCCCTAGTCGTGAGTCTGCAACGATGTAAGGAAGCATTGTGAAATTTTAGCTCAATTTAAAGGCAAAGGTAAACTGCACTGAATTTCTATATGCTGTCTGCTGAGAAATTGTTGCAAGTTGTCATCTCAGCGCAAGCAAAATATTGACAAACATCATAGTAATTTAGATAGTTTAGACAAGGGTTACTGATAAATTGTATTGCCCAATTGTGGATACACACCCTGAGTGCAGTTTTTTCACTCTTTCACCATCAGGAGGTCTGTTCGTCAACAAACAGTTTTCTCCTACTCCAATGGTAAAAGAGTCGAAAGATTTCACTCAGGGGGTCTATCTGCAACAATAGAGCTACATGGGGTCTATCTACAATTAGGCAATAGTAGTGGGGGTCTATCCGGGATTGACCTTGTTTAAACTATTTAAGTTACTGTGATGTTTTCTTCCGTTATGACAATTATTACCTTGTAATTGCATAGTAGTCCTTTTGTTTAGTTC
Source organism: Asparagus racemosus (assembly GCA_037177215.1). NCBI lineage: Eukaryota > Viridiplantae > Streptophyta > Magnoliopsida > Asparagales > Asparagaceae > Asparagus > Asparagus racemosus. The sequence continues at coordinate 709,023 of JBAKGM010000002.1, forward strand.
TCCCTTTCTTTAAACTTGATCTTCTGATGACTAATTAAGTGCTACACAGATTTCCCCTTACCATAATGTTTTTCAGTATTGCATCAAAATGCTTCCGATAGAATGAAAGTTATTGATATATTTGTTAGTTTTTCAATCACCAAGAATTTTGAGTGTACAATAGAGCATGATAAAATAAATATTTCGTTGAAGCCGAATTTTATATACTTGTTCAGTTTTCTGTTTTCCATCAGATCTTGTCTACTCTTATCTGCTCATTGCGCTTGTTAAATAGCCTAGTTTAAGATATTATGATGACGTCGTTAAATAGCCTGATTTAAGCTGCAAACTTTTTTCAGTGATATATGATATCATGACATTGTAGAAACTTCAACAACCAGCAACTTTTCCTGTACAATAGCCTTTTATTGACATATGCACAACTTAGATGTGGCTTTGAGCCTTTAAATATATAACTAATACAATTTTGAGCGGTCTGTGTTGTTATAAATAGCATTATTAGAAATTTTAAGGTAAACCTAGAATCTTTTCAGTAACGTTAATTATATGTTTTTTCTTATGTTTGCAGTCTCACAAAGGTGGTGAGCATTGCGAAGATTTAAAGCCATCGGAACGGTAGTTTGAGGAGGTTGAGAGGGAGGAAGGAGGGATTTGTCAGAATGTTATTGCCGTTGAATTTTAGATTGAGGAGACATTTTGATATTAATTTTGGGTAGTGTTAATTTAGCATGTTTATATATGATATTTCAGTATTTTGGTTCATGAGCAGTGTCATTGTAGGTATTGTGTCAATATAGTAGTTATATGGTGAAGATATTGGTCATGTTGTGAATATATTGGTTTTATTGTGAAAGTATTAGTTATGTCCTGAAAATATTGGTTGCCTCATATGTGGACATACTTGTATACATGTGAAAATAGGGACATATTGGTAATTTATTTTGATCGGTCCCACTTTTAAAGTAAAGTATGTTAGGACATTGTCCGTGCAATATCTCTTATTTGAGTTAAATATTTATTTGATAGTAATCTTTGTTTGAGGTGATTCAAGTGCACACATAGTTGGTGCAATCTACTTCCTGGATTTGATTCACAAACTAACAATCTAATTTTGACTTTAAAATGAAAATCAAGCAATCCACTAGATTCTTCTCTAGTGTTGACCTTGTTCACGCAAAGATTGACCATCGGCAATGACCAAAGTCAACATGTTTATCGAGTTATTATCAACGCCATTTTATTGAGTTCACATTATTAGCTTGTTACTCAATGAGATTTCTTATGAAGGGATAACAAAACATGCATAAAGTTTTATCCTTATGTAATAGGCTTGACGCTTGGCAATGAATTGCCTTTGACTATCAGAATCCATAAGAATAACCTCCATAAAGCTAACTAGAGAAGCAAATCCCTCCATTGTAAATTTCGTCTAAGTATAGTCGACAAAATAATCATGAGCCATGACGTAGAACTTCAATGACTATAAACTCCAATAAAAATCATAGCCTTATTTCCACTTCAATACCCAAATTTCACTCTTTTCTTAACTTTAATATCATAAAATTATATTTTGAAAAAGAAAGTAGAGAATAGATACTATCTTGACAATTTGATACCCTAAATGGGCCAAAAAAAAATTGATGTTAATTTGTTGAAAAATATTAACGTAGAAAAGTGAATGGGAAATAATATTCTTAACAAAATTCGTCTCGAGAACAAGTGAGTGACAGAGTTAAGATTTGGGGTATCAAATATCATCAAATTAACATCAACTAAAAAGCTTTGGTATATCACGTTATATTTAAGATAATTTACGTATGGCACATTATATTCACCTACAAAGTTTTTCTTCAAAGTAACCACCAAACCTCCACTTTGCTGCTAAATTTTTTCTAAAATTCCAATAATACTCAAAGCTTGCAGAGCATTAATAAGAGAGGTCACGGGATATTAAGTGAGGATAATATTGGGTTTTCAAGAAAATCTACGAGCAAAGTGGGGTCAGGCAGTGTTGAAATAAAAACTACAGGTAGTGTTGATATAAAAACTAACTTTGTAGACAATTTAGGTGTAAATTGAAAATATGAGATGGTTTATATAAATTTACTCTAAATACAAGATGGGTTCTAAGAAAAAAACCCAATAAAATTGAGACTTTGTACGCTTAACGAGCAAATATGCGAAACTAATATAAAACCATATCATATTTGCTATCTCCATACCTGGCATCAACACTTTCTTAAAGTATTGTTTTCACACTAAAGAACCCGAGCAAATTCAAATTACTGCAAATATTTACTATCTTACCCTTCAATGAAGACAACAGCTGTGCCCCCCTGCCATTTGGCAAAGACCCAACGGCGAAATATCCTCTCCCACTCTGAAATGGCATTCCTGTAAATAATCCCAAAGGCAAGCCCGTTTAGAACCTAATTTTCCCGCCCAAACCCAGTCCTTCCTCACTATTTTTATTTATGCCCTCAGTTGTTCTTCCCCCTTTTCATCGCCTTTTCAAATCCTCTCTCTTCCGCCGCTCAAAAACCCTAAAAAAACTTCAAAGGTCTGAAATTTTTGCTATTGTTTATCTATTTAGCGTCCATATGAGGTTTTCCCTCTTTTTCGCTGATTTTTTTTCTTCGATTCAGTGGTGGAAATGGCGATCGAGGTTGAAGATGGGGTAAAGAGTGAACCCGTCTCTGATTCGCCTACGTCTGTTCTTGAAGAAGACGAGGTTTGGTTCGATTTATGTTTAATTACGCTTTTATTTGTTGATCGTGTAAAAAAAATTCTAGGGTTTTTGGTTTCTTTAGAAATGATTTATTTTTTTTGCAAACTTCACCTGCAGCGTTTCCATTTTCCGAGTTTTGGTTCGATTTATGATTTAATGCACTTCAGTTTATTGTTTATGAAAAAAATTCTAGGGTTTTCATTTATTTCTAAATGTTTCCGTTGGTAATTTCCACTTCTAGGGTTTCTATTTACCATTTACAGAATTTAGAATTTTAAGGGAGTAAAAGAGAGAACCTTTCCTCCTTTCTTATGTTTTGGGGGAAGTTTTTTTGTTTTCTTTTGAGACACTTTCCAAATTTGTGAAAATCTACGGTTTTTATTTTGTTTTGTTTAATAAATATTTGCATATTTTGCAGATTTCATCTCTAGGATTTCCATTTTCTATGTTTAGCATTCTTTTGGCGGAAGAAGAATTTTAATGCAGATAAAAAAAAAGAAAAGTTATCTCCTTTAGTATACTAGTACAGTGCACGTGCTTTGCACAATAGCATATTTGTTTTGTTTTATGTTTTCAAAATTTTTTTGTTGGCTGCGAAATAACAAAATGATTTATATAGCAGTATATAATCTGAACAGTTATAATTTTGTTTAAATGAATAAATTGTATAATAAAACTGTGTATAAAGAATTGTATGATTAATTATTATAGTTTGGATAATTGTTATAATTTATTCATAATTTATTAAAATAATTATAATATATTAAATAATTTCTTCCCTTTCAAATATAATAATATTATACATAGCATAATTGTAATATTATTAGTAACAATATTTTAATTGCATAATTAGTTTATTACAGTATTAGTAAATAATTTACTGAATTTTGTATATTAAATTACAGTGTAATTTATTAATTTTAAAATACTATTAAAATCATTATACTATTAACACTATTATAATTACAATAAATATAAATTATTTTTTCATACTATTATCATATTTTTAAAAGGCTAATAGGTAGTCGTTCATAAGAGGTGAAACTCAAAGGCATAAGGCATAAGCCTAATGAATTCTTATTATTTTTAATTTTTAATTTTTCTAGTATGTTAAATATCATATGAAAATAAATTAGGGATAAATTTCAAATTTTCTATTAAATAACATAACTAAATAATAAAATAATAGCGTGACCAAAGGTTTTGAAAAAGTGAGGAAATACATAATTAATAAGAACTTATATATAATTAATGAATGATTAATTAAGCTAATGATATATTTGAGAATTATCAAACTTAAAAGGGTAAAACGTAGAAATCTAAAGTACAACTAATGGTATGCTTGCGTTGCGTCCGAGTTGGGCCGGGTAAATATCCGGATAGCCTCGTAAAATATCCACCCTCTCCCGCTAGAAAACTGGAGCAGCAAGAAACAATACAAAACAATCCTGAACCATGAATTGGTCACTGGCCACAAAATCACTCCTATCACCAACCCTAGCCTCTCGCTCCGGCGATCCCTCTCCTCCCCCTCGCCGCCGACGCATCACCGCCTCCCCGTCTACACCTCCGCCGAGGCGGCTTCGGAAGCAGCCGTCCGTTGCCGAGGTGCAGAGAGCCATCGGCGTCGTGGACGACGATCCAATGCGAGGAATGAGGCCGGATTCATCGTCGGGATCGCCGGCGCCGCCTTCGATGTTGGATCTGCTGTCGTTGACGCCGATCGGGCAGGCGGAGGGCCCGGTGGAGAGGAAGATTAGGGAGCTGGCCGAGTGGGTGGTCGATCAGACTGAGGCCAATGCGAAGGCAGGTGAGTTTTCGTTGGATTCGATCTGGTTTCTTGATTTTTTTTTTTTGATGCGGAAAAGAATGAGTTTTGTTGCTAGAAATAGTTAACTATGGAGTTAAATTCTGTAGTTTTGGAAGGTATAATTTAGGTTTCTGGAATTTGGTTTGATGAGGAAAAGAGTTCATTTTGCAGCAACAGATGGTGTAATTTTAACATATGACTTGCACAATTTGGATAAAGAGGTTAAATTTTTTACTTTAGAAATAGCTATTTTGCTGTTAAAAGTGGCAATTATGAGTTAATGATTGGAAGTCGGAGGAATGTTGGTTCTAGTGCCGCAGAAATAAAGCAGATTATGAACAACCAGAATATAATAGAAAGCCCACCACTAAACCGAACATGGTCATGAAGAGGAGGAGAAGGGGGAGGAGATGAGGTGGGAGAGGAGGAGAGAGGAAAGGGAGAGATGAGAGAGAGTCTGAGGAGAGAGATGTTGTTTTTCTTCAAAAATCATAGTTTTCGCGAGTATTGGTTCTAGTAGCGCACTTTAGAAATAGTTTTCGCGACAACATTTTCAATGTATTGCAGTTTAGTACCTCCCAAGACTTCACCCTTTCTTAACTTAGGTTATATGTTGACAATTTGATAGTTCAAAGTGCAAAAGTTGACGCTAGTTATGTTCAATAATAAAAATATAGGAAAGTGAATTATAAACATTTGTCTTATCAAATTTCAGCATTTTGAGTTTGTGGAAGAGAGGGATAAAGTTAGGGTTTTTGAGGTAGTAAATTGTAAAATAGAACTTCAGAGTTAGAAAAGGGTGAAACTTTGAGTATTAAAGTGTAAATAAGCCATATATTCAGGTAAAAAACAACCTGGTAAAAAACAGCCTAGAATATAATAGAAATCAATAAAAAAATATTGAAATGAACTTAATATCATAAATTTAACATGTAAAAGTGTTCATATAATCATACTCCCTTTAAAAGCACGAGTTCGAGAAAATCTTTCGATAGACAAAAATACCCTTAACTCTTTTAGATATTA
>JBAKGM010000002.1:719015-734229 GCA_037177215.1 Asparagus racemosus
CTTTTGTCAAGTTGGCCATTATCTTATTCTTCTTAATTGTTTCTAATCAAGTTATTTTAGTTCAACTTCTAGTCCTCTTTGATGTACGGCCGCGCAAATACTACGAGCACTCATTTGTGTATTTATTTTACATACATTCTTTATATCATTGAGTGAGAAGGTGGGCGAATTACTAACTTCTATTTTCGGTGCGAAGCAAGAGGGTGAGTAGGATATAGAAAAAGGCTAAGTAACACTTAAATAACTTATAATTTCACTCGTGTAGCACTTAAATATTTTTAGTTATATTTCACAACGTTTATATATCCTTAGTTGGTCAAAATTAGCATGTTAATGCCTTTATGTTTTGCAAAGGTGAAAAATTTTATCCGTAAATTCCCATAAAATAATTATATACTAATCTTATAACTTTCTTTTTGTTTATTAAATTTGTTAAATTCATTGTTAAATCTTTCCAATTTTTATTTTTAAACTAGAATTATGATACATTTACATTAGAATTTTAGTAGGTTTAATAATAATTTAACAAATATTAATGATTAAAAAATTCTAAAATTAACATATGAATATTATATGAAAATTTTCATGTTTGTAAAATATAGAATGTTAACGTGTCAACTTTGACTAACTAAGGAGGTGTAAATGTTACGAAATACAACTGAGATATGTAGGTGATATAACAGAGTGAAACTATAAGGTATACAATGGTATTTAGCCTATAAAAAATGATGTCATTTTCATGATTCCAAATATTGGACTGCCCTACAACAAAACAAGAATAATTCCAAATTCATTTCAAAATGATTCGTCTTATCTAAATCATATTTTAATTTTCTTACCTCAACTTTACTCGTGTACTCGTTCAAAGTATTATTCATCAAAAGAAAAAATTATTAATTTAATTTTTCTGTCCTATGCAACTAGAATATTTCAAAATAATCTCCATAATATGTGAAACAAAAGCTCGTAGTAATACAAAACCCCACTTCTCCTTTTATAATCCCTCTCATTTGTGTGCGCTGTCCCCAAACATCACATCACAACCGTTCATCTATAAAAACAACGGTCCTGATCTTAACCGTCCTTGCCAAACTCGCGCGATATTTAATATTGTTAGCCCCAATTCCGACAAAAACCCCAAAAAAATTCATCGTCTTGCTCCGATCTCAAAAAATTCTCGAATCTCGATCGGAACCCTAGAAATCGAAACCTTAATCGCCCTCCGATCTCTCAAGATCGGAAGCCCTGGGGGCGAATCAATCCCGCCAAAGCCGGTTCGAGGCGAACTCAGGCCTCAACTTCGTCTTCAACCTCCTCACTCGAAACCCTAATGCTCGCCGTCGCCATCACTACCTAGCCCAGCTCCCCTCCATGGACTTCGTCTCCCGCCACGCCGCCTCTCCGCCGGAACCCTCGACAGCAGCCGCCGCCGCCTCCCCGCCCCCAACCACCGCCGTCGCCGCCTCCGCCGTGGCGGAGGAGCCCGAGTACATCGCTCGTTACCTCGTGATTAAGCACTCTTGGCGAGGACGATACAAGAGGATCTTATGTATCTCGAGCTCGTCGATTATTACTCTAGATCCAGGGACTTTGGCTGTGACGAATTCTTATGATGTTAGTAGTGATTTTGAGGGGGCGGCGCCGGTGATTGGGAGAGGAGGAGGGGATGAGAGCGCGGCGGCGGAGTTTACTGTGAGTGTGAGGACTGATGGGAGAGGGAAGTTTAAGGGGATTAAGTTTTCGTCGAGGCTCCGGGCGAGTATTTTGACGGAGCTGCATCGGATTCGGTGGGGACGGCTGGGGCTGGCCACGGAGTTTTCGGTGCTCCATTTGAGGAGGAGGACCTCGGAATGGGTTCCTTATGTAAGTCTTGTTATATTGATATTGAGTTTTGTTGGATTTTTGAATTGGTTTTGAACTGAATTCTTGCTACTGCCCACTGAGTTAAATAGGAAACGTACTTGGAATTTCTGGGCATTCAAATATAGCTGTGATATCTTTGTTTTAGAAAAATACATCAGTAGACTACGAGATGAATGCATAATTCTTATTATAAATGAAGAATTTTTTTATGAGAGCTGGAAGACTAGCTAGTTTGATCGTTGGAAGAGAAACACTCACAAAACAACTAGATTGTCAGCTACTATTTTCCACAGTGGAATGTCTCTGACGTAGAAGGAAAGTTTTGCAATACAAACAATATTACCTGCTTCCATTTACAGGTCTAAATATTGTAAACATTAAAAAACTTGTTTAAGGGACGAGTTTAATTACAATGAGGATGTTGAAATGGATGAGTGATACATTAGAAGTTAGCAAGAAAGGTCTGCATCTTTAATGAGAGAGATGCCTTCAATTATGAGACAAGGAGTACCATCCGGGATGGTTTCAACATGTGCGTCGGAGTTGGATGAGTGCATCGTTTAGGAGGAGATATTTGGTGGTTTTGAGGGCGAGGAGTAATGATAAGCCTTTAAACATGGATTTATTGGTTATGCAGTAAATAAAGATATTTTATCTATTAGTTTTACATAGAATGTATCCCTTACCACGGCTAAATGAAGAAAGTATTCATGTATCTTACCTAAAACGTGCTTTAAAGGTTTCATTGTCATCACACTCATATTAGATCACAAGTAGTGTAAAACACAACATCTTGCACGCCCTACCTTTAGAACAAAATTCTGATCATATATAGAACTTAAAGTGGTCGTTAAGCACACAACAGGTTAGGGCAAGGTGCTATAATGCCTGCATGGACAATCTTAGGCATGAAAATATCTTCTTTTGGTAATAACTATAGTTTGTTTTACTACCTTTTGTTCAAACTATTTGCTAATTTTTGAGGGGATAGATCTGCTGGTGATCTGAATCCATAATTTATTGCTAGATAAACCTTTGTTGATTTTCCTAATAACATTGATACGCTGTTAAGTTTGGCTAATTGATAAAGTTTGCATACTCTAGTTCCACATCTTTTCTTTTTTTATTAGCGTTTCAAAAAGTCTGTTCTCTGCTACAGAACCTAAAAGTTACCGCTGTTGGTGTTGAACTTCTGGACGGACAATCAGGAGATGCACGGTGGTGCTTGGATTTTAGAGATATGGATTCTCCTGCAATTGTACTTTTGGCTGATAGTTATGGTAAAAGAAGCGCAGAAGGCGGGGGTTTTATTCTTTGTCCATTATATGGAAGAAAATCTAAAGCTTTTATAGCTTCAACTGGAACCTCTAACAGCGCAATTATTTCACATTTGGTATGGTTGGTGTCTGCACTTTCCCTTTGAACATTTTCACATTAAATATTCTTAATTTGGTTTAGCTGTTCATAATACTGTATGCACAATCATTTTGAACACGTTTTGCAGACCAAAGCTGCTATGTCTACTGTGGGGGTGTTGTTATCTGTTGACAGTTCTCAGTCATCAACGATATTGGATTTTATTAAGAAAAGAGGTTGGTTCATGGCGTAGGCTTGAACTTTTCCACTATCTTCAGTTTTCAATTTTTGTTTCTAATTTGTATGATCATCAGCACAGTTTATACTGGCTTCATTGTGTTTTAACTATTCATCATGGTGTTCCTTTTTATGATTTATATATTATATTGGATCCGCTTGAAAGTGCCCTGGACAAGTACTCTGGTAACCAAGATTCTTGTCAGTATGCCAACTGTAAAACACTTGCTGTTCTATTCATGCTATCGGCCGTCTGTGTGTCAAATTACAATCTTTGAACTGTTTGTTCAAACTTTTTAAGTTTTGATCAGTGATCTTTTGTGTATTAGTATACTAGTGTAATCTATAAGACTAGTAGGACATGTTAGGCGTTAAAGTATTTTGAAGAAAACAAGCTGTTGGCCGAACGAATTAATTGATTAGTTGGCCAGCCAATCTTAAGATGAACAATCTAATTGTCTGTTTCCTAATATTGTTATTTTAGATTCTTCAAATTTCATAAATTTTGCTTAGAAAGTGGTTTGAACCATAAGGATTTACATCCTCAATGTTCTAGCGAACTTGTGACGTGGTCACTATGGTATCCATTATAAACCTACCACACACTCTAACATGGCTTATATTTTCTACATCATGTGTAGTTGCATACTTTGTGCAGAATTTCTAGTTTCACAAGGATAAGGGCACCTTATGTATTATAGGTTCCAACTTGAGGTATATCTATCCAAAGTTGATTTGCTTTCTAATTTCTATTGGTTCAATTAGCTTTCCCATCTTGGATTTTGATACCAATGATGCTTTTTGAGGTCCATGGTTGATGTTAAAACCCTATGATACCATTTCATTGTAAACCATTTCCAGAGAGATATACATCAGTTAAATACCAATTTTAGGGGTATTAGAGGCAACCTTTTAGCATCTTACAAATAACGCTAAAGTTTATTTGTTAATTTCTTCAATAGTTTATTGTAATTTACAGCTAAGGAGGCAGTTGGGGCTGATGAAACCCCATATGGAGGATGGTCTGTGATGAGACTGCGCTCTGCTGCTCATGGGACTGCTAATGTCATGGGCTTAAGTTTGGGAATTGGACCTAAAGGTGGGCTAGGAGAGCTAGGCGATTCTATACCTCGCCAACTTATTCTTACCAAGATTTCTCTTGTTGAAAGACGCCCAGATAACTATGAGGTATGATTTAGCTGCTCAAATTTCCAGCTTCTTTAACTTTTATATGTTAAGAATGTAATTGTTCTGTTGACCACATACTCACCCTGAAAAGTGTGAGTTTGGTATGTAGCTTTTACATTGAGATTTGCATCCTCTGAATGGAAAACTAAATGTAGAATTTGACTTTCATTAGCTTTTTGCATCACTTTTCCCTCACAATTGGTCTCTATTATAATAATGTTTGATTATCCAGTTAATGTGGAATATTTCTGGGTAACTAAGTGTTTACTTGGGGGTTTATGTATGGGATGCACATGTATAATGCAAAGTGTCTTGTTGATTATGTTCTTAAAGGAATGCACTGTTCCATGGGCATGGTAGTCAAGGTATAAAATGGGTTCACTACAGTTTAGAAGAACCATGCCTTCTAAGATTTCGATATGTTCCCCTGTCCTCCACACACTATCTATAATCTCTTTAAAGATCTAATATGGATAAATGCCTTCTAAAAAATTTCATATGCTCCTCTTTGTCCTCCAAATAATACCTACTGTCCTTTAAGTACATTACACTTGATATTATATCAGTCTGTTCAACATTTAGTTTACATTTGTGGGAGGAGAGGAGTTACATTATTGATTTATTGATTGTGAACTCCATGCTAGTCATGTTATTTCCAATATTTTGGAGGTTTCAATATCATGATATTGTACTTGAAAGAGATTAGATAATCAATGTTGTTGCTGACTTGCTGTGCAAGGTGAAGAGTAGTATTGCATAAAAACCAAGACATGGCTTACAACATAAAACTCAGTTTTAAAACGCATGATATTGTTTTTCATATCATCAGACTTATTTGTACTTTTTCTATTTTTAGAACTTATCTGTTCTTGGGTATCCATGTTGTGTCTCTGTTTTTATACTGGTACTATCAATTTTGCACACAAAATGCGGTAATTTGTCCAAAACTTCTTGGTAATATTAACTTAATTGATTTTTCCTTTTTGTAAATGTTGTCTTTTGTCCGTTATAGTGAGGGCTACTTAAAATTAATTTTTGACACGTTAGCGTATGTTCTTTGGTTCCAAAATGTCCCTTTGCACCTGACTGGATTCTTGCTATCCAGGCTGTTATTGTTCGACCACTTTCTGCAGTTAGTTCTCTTGTTCGATTTGCTGAAGAACCACAGATGTTTGCAATCGAATTCAATGATGGATGCCCTATTCAGGTGAGAATTTGCTGCTTCATCATGCCAAAATATGGAGAAAAATCTAGCTTAATAGTATGATTTTTTTTGCTGAGCAAAAATTTTAAAAAAATATTTATGACTTGAAATCCAGGTCTATTCGAGTACATCGCGTGATAGCTTACTTGCAGCAGTTCGAGATGTCTTGCAAACAGAAGTAAGTGTATTTGTGTGTGTTATTTTCTTCTTCCTCGTTTTTTGTAGCAGGGACAAGAAAGCTGTCATTCTCAGGGTTTCAGGATATAAGTTATAGCTAAAATCATATTTGGATACTAATCTCCCACAAATTCAAATTTCGATATTAGTTCTTTGAAGTGTTACGTTGCAAGTCTATCGTTATTATCTATCTCTAAGTTCTGGAATATTAGCCTATCCCCCAGATGGTTGATGGAATTTTTACATTAATACCTCCTTCAACCTCCAGGCCAATCTCTGTATTCATGATTCTGGACTCTGATATCTAGTCCCTTCTATCGAGTCAAAATCTCAACAGTTCATATTCTCACCTTCAAACCCTCAAACCTCATCATGTAGTATCAAAATTCATTTTGTCACTTTCTCTCTCCAAATCCAGATCACCAACATGTAGGCTTGGAGCCTTGGACAAATTGGATGGATATGAAGAGAAGAGTGGATATTAAAATTTTGGTCAAATCTCACAATTATGATTTATGACAATGAAAAGATGGATTAAAATTAGATGGGATAAATTGGTAAGTCTACAAATATGGTTAGTTTCTAACCAGTTGTTTATCTATCTTTGCATTGAAAAATGTAATAGAAGGACTTATGACTGGTAACCCACATTGTCGCAACTATGTCCAATATGGAATTTTGAGGGATTAATAGCTAATTATGATTTTTGTTAAGGACCTATCCTAAAACCCATAGAATTGTATACTTTCTTAGCTGCTTTATATTTTAATTTAATGCTGGGTGGGATGTGGCTTATTCATACTTCCATTTGTTCAGGGACAGTGGCCTGTTCCTGTCTTGCCAAGGCTGACCATGCCTGGTCACCGCATAGATCCTCCATGCGGAAGGGCCTACTTGCAAATCCATCTGCTTGCTCTTGCTCAACAACGTCCTGTTGTTGATACAGAAACTGCAGCAATGCATTTAAAACATTTAGCTGCAGCTGCTAAAGATGCTGTAGCTGAAGGGGGCTCAGTTCCAGGGTCAAGAGCAAAGTTGTGGCGAAGAATAAGGGAGTTTAATGCATGTATTCCATACAGTGGATTGCCATTTAATATCGAAGTGCCCGAGGTTGTCCTGATGGCTTTAATCACAATGCTTCCAGCAACACCAAACCTTCCTCCAGAGGCTCCCCCACCTCCACCTCCTTCGCCAAAGGCAGCTGCAACCGTGATGGGTTTCATTTCATGTTTACGCAGGTTACTTGCCTCCAGGAGCGCGGCTTCACATGTCATGTCATTTCCTGCTGCTGTTGGGAGAATAATGGGATTGTTAAGAAATGGATCTGAGGGTGTGGCTGCTGAGGCTGCAGGCCTTGTTGCCATACTTATTGGGGGTGGTCCTGGTGATACTAGTATAACGGTTGACACAAAGGGAGAGCAACATGCTACATTCATGCATACAAAATCTGTACTTTTTGCAAATCAGAGTTATGTTACTATTCTTGTGAACAGGTTGAAACCATCTTCCGTATCTCCTTTACTGTCTATGTCGGTTGTGGAAGTTCTTGAAGCTATGCTTTGTGAACCTCATGGTGAAACAACACAACATACTACTTTTGTCGAATTATTACGTCAAGTGGCAGGTTTGAGGCGTCGCTTGTTTGTCTTGTTTGGCCACCCTGCAGAAACTGTGAGAGAGACAGTTGCTGTCATCATGCGGACGATTGCAGAAGAGGATGCAATTGCAGCTGAGTCAATGCGTGATGCTGCTTTGAGAGATGGTGCACTTTTGAGACACTTGTCACATGCTTTTTTCCTACCTGCTGGTGAGCGACGTGATGTTAGCAGGCAGCTTGTGGCACTTTGGGCGGATTCTTATCAACCTGCTCTTGATTTACTTTCCAGAGTTCTTCCTCCTGGGCTTGTTGCTTATTTGCACACACGTTCAGATGAGGGATCTGAATACGCACAGGAGCAATTAAATGAAGAAGCAAGTTTAAATAGGAGAAGGCAGAGGCGTATACTTCAGCAGAGGAGGGGTCGGCCTGGAAGAACTATAGCATCACAGGACCATGTGACTCCTTCTCTTAACACTATCGAAGAAAGTGATTTGGCAAAGCATACTGGGAATGCACGTCCACTAGGAGCTGAAAACTCTCAGAGACCTTACCAAGAGTCAAATTTTGTTCAATCTTCAGTTGCCCCGTCTGTCTCTCCATTTGGAAACACCATGGGTGAATCTTCCTATGCAGGATTTCATAATGCTGCCGTGGCGCCTGATTTTGGGGATACTCTTCTTCAGACTGCTGTGCCACAGGTGTCGAATTCAAATGCCTCAGAATCAGCTCAGTCAGATGCCATAAATTCTGACCTCCCTGCTCCTGCTCAGGTGGTTGTCGAGAACACACCTGTCGGATCTGGCAGATTGCTCTGTAATTGGTATGAGTTTTGGAAAGCATTTGGTCTAGATCACAACCGAGCTGACTTGATATGGAATGAACGGACAAGGCAAGAGCTTAGAGAATCTTTACAAGCAGAAGTTCACAAGTTAGATGTTGAGAAGGAGAGAACAGAAGACATTGTTCCTGGATGTGCAACGGTTGAGGTTACATCAGGGCAGGATAATGCACCTCAGATATCTTGGAACTATACCGAGTTCTCAGTTAGTTACCCTAGCCTATCAAAGGAAGTTTGTGTGGGTCAATATTATCTTCGGTTATTGCTTGAAAGTGGAAGCAGTTGTCGTGCACAAGATTTTCCATTACGTGATCCTGCTGCATTTTTTAGGGCATTATATCACCGTTTCTTGTGTGATGCGGACATAGGTCTTACAGTGGATGGAGCTGTACCTGATGAGTTGGGTTCTTCAGATGATTGGTGTGATATGGGAAGGTTAGATGGTTTTGGCGGAGGTGGAGGCTCTTCAGTGAGAGAACTTTGTGCACGGGCAATGACTATTGTCTATGAGCAACATTATAAAGTGATAGGTCCTTTTGATGGTACTGCTCATATTACAGTTCTCTTGGATAGGACCGATGACCGAGCATTGAGGCATCGTCTACTTCTACTGTTAAAGGTAGCTCCATGAATGCAAATTTCTATACGTACAGTGTTTGGAAAATAAAAAAATCCTCCTGACGCACTTCTAATTTCCTCAAGTCATTCTAGGATGTTAGAAAAGCAATCCAATCAAATGCATGAGTGGATGGGAGGGTGCTTTGTTTGGTGAACATTTTGAACATCCTAGACATAGAATGAAATGCCCCTTTGAATTTGACATATAATCTAATCCCATGAATTAATCTTTGATTAAAACAAGCTTCATATGGCTTGTAAATATATGAAGTTTCTGTTAGTTTACAGCTATGTCTCTTAGCATTCAGAGATCGTCACATCATCATAACGCCCTTATCCTATTACAACTGGGTTGTTGGCTATGGAGCATTTCTAAAGGCAGAGAATGTTCAACGAAAGCACTTACCCAACTTTCAAGGAATGACTATGAACCTGACATCAGTCTTCAAATGCTTCTAATTTTCTTGAGTTAGTCATTTTATAGATGAATCATAAGTTTCAACTTTCAAGAGAGCTTGTCTCTGAAGATGTTTGATAGAGGAATATAAATGAAAAAGTTGCTATGACAAAGTAAACTTTGTTCAGAAAAGTAATCTAATGAATTAACGGTTTGGTACCGATGGCAATAAATCATCCAAGTAAGAGATATGTGCTTATTTTTGGGCACTCACGATTGTGTATTTTCATAGGACCGGCAAGGACTCTTCTGCAAATGACAAGATCCTTGCATGAAAATGAATGCTGAATCTCATTCTTAGTGTTTAATAAGCTGTTGCTGAATTTAAACATTGATTTTGAGATTACGTTTGTCCAGTCGAGTCTGTTTGTTTATTTGCATCCATGGATGGAAGAAAACACTTCTACTTTACATTGTTAAAACATTATTGACTCAAATGATTTCATACTTACATGTTTATATCTAGTGATTTTTGGCAAAATATTTGGTAATATGTGCTTATTTTTAATTGCTTTTTTAATCCACCAAGGGGTTAGTAAGATCAATTCTTTTCCTTCTGTTAAGCCCTAATGCTTTTGCTTTCTTGATAAAATTTCAGAACCTTTTCTGAAAGTTCAAAATTCAGTGTTGTTTTCTGTAAGTGCAGGTCTTAATGAAAGTTCTTTCGAACGTAGAAGCTTGTGTGTTGGTTGGGGGATGTGTTTTAGCTGTTGATCTGTTAACTGTGGCTCATGAAGCTGCAGAAAGGACTTCTATACCTTTGCAATCCAATTTGATAGCAGCCACAGCTTTCATGGAACCGCTAAAAGAATGGATGTTTATTGACAAGGAAGGTGCACAAGTCGGGCCGATGGAGAAAGATGCAATTAGAAGATTTTGGTCGAAAAAAGCTATTGACTGGACAACTAAGTGCTGGGCCTCTGGAATGCCTGACTGGAAGAGACTACGCGATATTCGTGAATTGCGCTGGGCACTTGCAGTTCGTGTTCCTGTTCTCACTCCTGTTCAGGTATCTGCTATATGAATGCGACAATTTTGTACATAAGATTTCTTAATGTAGAAATGTTTAGTTCTGTGGAGGAATTTTTTTTAATAGTTTAAGTTTCAGGATTATTCCATCTATAGCTTTTGTTCTAGCTCAATTTTGCTGATCAATCTTAATCCTTTTTTCTGGGATTTTGGGCTAGTACCATGGTCACTAATCCGTATATTGTGACTAATTCGGAGGTTGAAATGGTTCCAACTTACAATTTCCATGATGTAATTGCTCTTTGTTATTACAATTTACATGGTGTAGATGGATTTCATTTTCTGTATAGCAATCTAAATTATTTTTCATGTGATTTATATGGACGATTGAGTCCTTCACCTTTTGTAGAACCTTCCTAAGTAGATGTAATTGTGTAGTTAGCCGTATATAGTATTAACCATCGTTTTACATATCCCCGATATGGCCGTATATAGTATTAACCATCATTTTACATATCCCCGATATGGCCTGATAATATCGGACGATATATCCTTTTATAAGGCTTGCCGCGAAGCGATACGTCTAAATATCCTTTACCGCTTATTGGCAATTTTTGGCGATATATCCCCGAGGTAGTCGATATACCGATTGATATGTTGGCCGATATGTTCTTTTATATGGCTTTGTTGCGAAACGATACACCTCTTTTGGCAATTTTTGGGAGACATATTATGATTTTCCCAATAGAACAAGTGGCATTTCAGCGTAAAAAAACAACCGAAATGTGGCAAAGTCTATATAGACTCTTATTTGTTTTAAAATGTTGATTATGATCCTAAACATATATTCTTTACATTATTTTATGTATGCACATCATCTGATATAGCACTCCATTATTTACCACATATTATTGATTATATTTAGATTACAATTTAGGACATTATTTTATATATGCACATCATCTGATATAGCACTTCAATATTTACCACATATCCCTGATATTTCCCCAATATTCGCAATCCGATATGAATATTGGTTGTCTGATATATCCTCAGGAAACGATATTTAAAACCTTGGTATTAACTGAATGATAGCTTCAGTAAAGCTAATTATGTGATTTTTGAGCTTTTAAATCTTTTGTATAGTGGCTTAGGACCCATGCCTGCTCCCAGTAATTGTGACAGGGAGCTGCAGTGGTACAGCTGGATTGAACTATGTTTAGCAATGTAAGTAGAATAGTAGTTGGTAGGGTAGTGAAAATCTGATTACTAGTTGTAAATCATGGTCAGTCCCTTCTCCATTTGATTTGTGCTCAAGAACAGCTCTATCTGCGTGGAATATAATTTTTTTTGGGGGGTCTCTGGTTTATTGCCTACTAGTTTTTATACATGTCCAATGCACGTGGTTAAACACCATGAATAAACATTTTGGCTTACTTCCTAACTAAAATTTGTTCCATTCTACTTTAATAGTTTTTGCTCACTTTTATCTCTAAACTTTAACATTGCAATTATTTACTTTCTTTGATATTTATTTGAATAGCTACACCCAATTTAGATTTTCATATAATATAATCTGAAGCCAATTTAAATTTTTATATTATTTGGACCGACATGAAACCAAGATTTATTTGAGAAAATACAGTGTTACAAAAGTGAAAAATATTGAAATAGTGTTATACAAGGAATGTGAATATTTAAAACCAATAAGGCAAGATGATTGATTAAATGTATGCTAAAATTATACAAAAGAGAATATGAAGTTTATTTCTAATCATTGATAGACTCTATAAAAAAATTTAAACTAAAAATTAATGATAACTTTAGTTTAGATTTATTTCTGTCACTTTCCCATTGTAATGGTAATAGCTTGATTTTTTTAAGGATATCTCTGAACATTCTGATAGTTTCTCCATACGTAATTCATTGTATTCTTTTACCCTATAAATATTATTAACATCAGAGATTAATGTTTCTAAATTATAATCAATTAATGCTAGGCTATTATATTATAGTCTTTTATCATTTTTATGGATTTAAACTTCTATCAATTAATGTTACTTATGTATTTTTGCTGCTCCAACTTATGAGTAAGATTATATGCAGTTACTTTGATTTATATAGTGACGATAATTTTTAAGCTATCATATATTTTCAAATTTTTATTCCTTAACAGGATGTTTTTAATAAATTCTTATAGCTTATGTTTACCAGCATCAACTTAGACTATTTTTAGATGCTAAAAATAAACAGTAAACCCTAAATTAGAAATTAAATATAAATATATATATTTATCTTAATGAAATAATACTGAACAAATATACTTTTCTTTGCCAAGGTTTGAATTTCAGCCTTTTTGTGGTTTTGAACTTTGTGATTTGTAATTTTTAAAACTTTGGGAGTGTTTTTTTAAAAAAATTACTTTCAAGTTTGGTAGTTATAACTTCTATGTTTCATGTGCCGATGGTAATTTTCAAATGTCAGGATATTTCTAGCAACTCTGAAATTTTGAGGGTGCTTTTTATAATTATTAAAACTTTGAGTTATTTTTTAAAAAATTCATATTTCATCAGTCTGCCAATAGTTTTCAGATTTGATGTGTACTGGTTATAAATTTTAAATTTTAGAGTTTTTTGCGATTTTTAATTTTGAAGGAGTTTTTTTTCAATTTTTATAACTTTGAGGTTAATTTTGGCAAATTTTAAATTTTTAGGTGTTTGAGGGTAATCTCTTGAATTCATTTTTGTTGTTTTCAAATTTTAAAATTTTAGAAATTTAGCGTGTTGTGTTTGTAATTTGAACTTTTGAGAGTGTTTTTATAATTTTTGAGACATTAAGGGTGCTAATTGTAAATTTTAAATTCTTCAGAGGCTACTGTTAATTTCTTGATTTCATGTTTATTGTTTTAAATTTTGAAACGTTAGAAATTTTTAGGTGCGTCATGGTAATCCCTTGAATTCATCTATGTTATTTGCAAGTTTTGAAATTTCAGCTTTTTTGTAGTTTTGAACTTTGAGGGTGTGGTTTGTAATTTTTCAAACTTTGGGAGTATTTTTAAAAAAATTACTTTAAATTTGGTTGTTGTAACTTCTATGTTTCATGTATCGGCGGTAGTTTTCAAATGTTAGGATATTTCTTGCAACTCTAAAATTTTGATGGTACTTTAGAATTTTAGGGTGTTTGTTTCTAATTTGAACTTTTGAGGATATTTCTATAATTTTCTAGACATTGAGGTGTCAACTACAAGTTTTAAATTCTTCACACACTGCTGTTAATTCTTAATTTTATGTTTGTTGTTTTAAGTTTTGAAACGTCAGTATGTTTTTTATAATTTTAAACTTTTCAGGGTATTTTGTGTAATTTTAAAACTCTTTCGGGTTTTTTTTGCAATACTTCATGTATTATAGTATGTTAGGTAAGTATAATTTCTTTAACTTAACAAACTAATACCGTAAAGCATATTTATATATTTTATTAATATTATTTTTTAAATTGTTGAGCAATAGATTTCACATGGGATTAGGATAGGATATAATTATGATTAGAATGGATTAAGACTTAAATAAAATATTCAAATTAGTGAAGGGTAATATTAACCATGGAAAGATTTTCCCGAATTTGTGCTTTTAAAGGGAGTATGACCTATAATTTTTTAGACATTGAGGTGTCAACTATAAATTTTAAATTCTTCGCAGGCTACTATTAATTTCTTAATTTCATGTTTGTTGTTTTAAGTTTTGAAATGTCAGGATGTTTTTTATGATTTTGATTTGGGGTTTTTTTTTACAATAATTCCATGTATTATAGTTTGTTAGCTAAGTATAATTTATTTACCTTAACAAACTAATAATGTAAAGCTTATTTATAAATTTTATTAATATTACTTTTTTAAATTGTTGAGCTATAGATTGTTCATGTGGGATTAGGATAGGATATGATTATGATTAGAATAGATTAGGATTTAAATGAAATATTCAAAATAATTTTTAGACATTAGGGTGTCAACTACAAATTTCAAATTCTTCGCATGCTAACTTTCTTGATTTTATATTTGTTGTTTTAAGTTTTAAAATGTCAGGATGTTTTTATAATTTTTTAACTTTTCAGGATATTTTGTGCAATTTTAAAACTTTTTAGGTTTTTTTGCAATACTTTATGTATTATGGTTGTTAGCTAAGTATAATTTTGTTACCTTAACAAATTAATACCGTAAAGCTTATTTATATATTGTATTAATATTATTTTTTTAAATTGTTGAGCACTAGATAGTTCATGTGCTGAAAAAAATAAAGGAGAAAAAATAGAAAGAAAATTTACATAGTTTGCCTATGTTCAGTCAAGGCAAGAGAAAAAGTTACGAGATGAATGACAAGAGGCAACTCCCACTTGACTGGGGATATTCTCATGTGCAGCATGTTAGCTAAGTATAATTTCTTTACCTTAACAAACTAATACTGTAAAGCTTATTTATAAATTTTATTAATATTATTTTTTTAAATTGTTGAGCTATAGATTTCACATAGGATTAGGATAGGATATAATTATGATTAGAATATATTAAGACTTAAATAAAATATTCACATTAGTGAAGGGTAATATTGACCATGAAAAAATTTTCCTGAACTCATGCTTTTAAAGGGAGTATGATATATGTGTGTGTGTACACACACACACACATCTCTCTCTCTCTCTCTCTCTCTCTATATA
>JBAKGM010000002.1:734329-764842 GCA_037177215.1 Asparagus racemosus
TATATATAGGGTTAAGAGTTAGGGTTTATCACATGTGAATTGCATGTGATATAAAATACTACTAATTACATATTTAAGTTAGATCTACCAACATGATAATTGCAGTAATTAATCAAATAATATCTTTAGCCAAATATTGATGATCTCTATCATTAAATATATGATTAAATAAATATGCGAACACTTAAAATATCATTAGTATTTTAATACTAAAAATACGTAGTGAAATAATAAAAATACAGATTAATATGATGAAAATTTGTAACAATAAATCTAATAATAATATTAACTAAATATTAATAAACTCGATCATCACAATATACTTGTAACTAAATATAATATCTAGATATTTAAAATATCATTTAGTACTTTAATATTGAAAAATAGGTATCCGGTATACAGATTAAATATCATGATAATTTTATAATAATTAATCAAATAATACTATTAACTAATACCAATAAATTCTATTATTAAATATAATTATACACAATATCCAATTATGTAAAATACCATTTAGTAATTTAATATTGAAAAATAAGTATCGAAGTATACAAATTAAGCATCATGATAATTTTATAATAATTATCAAATAATATTAACAACTAAATACTAGTAAACTCTATCATTAAAATATATATATAATTAAATATACACTTCAAATACTTAGAATATTTTATTTATTTATTATTATTACTTTAATAATGGAAAAATACGTATCGAAAATTCACGGGTGTTACAATAGATATGCCTTATGTTAATGTCAATTTAAGTGATTTATGAACGTTTTTCAAATTTTAGATTTATTTCCGTCACTTTTCCATTTGCAATGGAAATATCTTGATTCTGTTGAACAATATCTCTAAACATTTTGATAGTTTCTCCATACGTAATTCCTTGTATGATTTTACCTTATAAATATTATTATCATAGATTAATGTTTCTAAATTATAATCAATTAATACTAAGCTATTATATTATAGCCTTTTATCATTTTTATGGATTTAAATTCCCATCAATTAATGTTACTTATATATTTTTGCTGCTCTAACCTATTAGTAAAATTATATGCAGTTACTTTGATTTATATAGTGACGATAATTTTTAAGCTATTATATATATTTTTTAAATTTTTATTCCTTAACGGGATGTTTTTAATCAATTCTTATTGTTTTTGTTTACCAGTATCAACTTAGACTATTTTTAGATGTTGAAAAGGGATAGTAAACCCTAAATTGGAAATTAAATATGTATATCTTAATGAAAGAATACCAAACAATCATACTTTTTTGTGCCAAGTTTTGAAATTTTAGCCCTTTTTTATAGCTTTGAACTTTGAGGGTGTGATTTGTAATTTTTAAAACTTTGGGAGTGTTTTTTTAAAAAATTTACTTTTAAGTTTTGTAGTTGTAACTTCTATGTTTCATGTGTTAGTGGTAATTTTTAAATGTCAGGATATTTCTTGCAACTCTTAAGTTTTGAGGGTGCTTTTCGCAATTATTAAAATCTTGGGTTATTTTTTGAAAAAAATTAGATTTCAGCAATTTGCCAATAGTATTCAGATTTGATGTGTAATGGTTATAAATTTTGAAAATTTAGAGTCTTTTGCGACTTTTAAATTTTGAAGGAGCTTTTTTGCAATTTTTGTAACTTTGAGGTTAATTTTAGCAAATTTTAAATTTTTAGGTGCCTGAGGGTAATCTCTTGAATTCATCTTTGTTGTTTGCAAATTTTAAAATTTTAGAATTTTAGAGTGTTTTTTGTAATTTGAACTTTTGAAGGTGTTTCTATACTTTTAGAGACATTGAGGGTGTTAATTGTAAATTTTAAATTCTTCAGCTGTTAATTTCTTGATTTCATGTTTATTGTTTTAAGTTTTGAAACGTTAGAAATTTTCAAGGGCATCATGGTAATCCCTTGAATCCATCTATGTTGTTTGCAAGTTTTGAAATTTCAACTTTGTTTATGGTTTCGAACTTTGAGGATGTGATTTGTAATTTTAAAAATTTTGGGAGTGTTTTTAAAAAATTTACTTTCAAGTTTGGTAGTTGTAACTGCTATGTTTCATGTGTAGGCGGTAATTTTTAAATGTCAGGATATATCTTGCAACTCTGAAATTTTGAAGGTACTTTGAAATTTCAGGGTGTTTGTTTGTAATTTGAACTTTTGAGGATGTTTCTATAATTTTTTTGACATTGAGGTTTCAACTGCAAATTTTAAATTCTTTAGAGGCTGCTGTTAATTTCTTGATTTTATGTTTGTTGTTTTAAGTTTTAAAATGTCAGAATGTTTTTTTATAATTTTGAACTGTTCAAGGTATGTTGTGCAACTTTAAAACTTTTTAGTGTTTTTTTTCATTACTTCATGTATTATAGTATATTAGCTAAGTATAATTTCTTTAACTTAACAAACCAATACCGTAAAGCTTATTTACATATTTTATTAATATTAATTTTCAAAGTGTTGAGCTATAGATAGTTCACGTGGGAATACTATAGGATATAATTATGATTAGAATAGATTAAGATTTAAATAAAATATTTAAATTAGTGAAGGGTAATATTAATCATGAAAAGATTTTCCCGAACTCGTGCTGTTAAAGGGAGTATGATCTATACTTGTTTAGACATTGAGGTGTCAACTGTAAATTTTAAATTCTTCGCAGGCTGATGTTAATTTATTGATTTCATGTTTGCTGTTTTAAGTTTTGAAACGTCGGGATGTTTTTTATAATTTCGAACTTTTCAGAGTGTTTTGTGCAATTTTAAAACTTCTTGGGGGTTTTTTTGTAATACTTCATGTATTATGGTATGTTATCTAAGTATAATTTCTTTAATTTCTTTACCTTAACAAACTAATACCGTAAAGCTTATTTATATATTTTATTAATATTATTTTTTTAAATTGTTGAGCTATAGATAGTTCACGTGCTAAAAAAATAAAGGAGAAAAAAATAGAAAGAAAAACTTACATACTTTGCCTATGTTCAGTCAAGGCAAGAGAAAACCTTATCAGATGAATGATAAGAGGCAACTCCCACTTGATTGGGGATATTCTCATGTATAGTATGCTAGCTAAGTATAATTTCTTTACATTAACAAACTAATACTGTAAAGCTTATTTATATATTTTATTAATATTATTTTTTTAAATTGTTGAGTTATAGATAGTTTACGTGGGATTAGGATAGGATAAAGTTATGATTAGAATATATTAAGATTTAAATGAAATATTCTAAGTAGTGAAGGGTAATATTGACCATGAAAAGATTTTCCCAAACTCGTGCTTTTAAAGAGAGTATGATTAATTGTACCCGTCCATATTCTATTCTAGCTTCCGGTCTTTCTATGATGTTAATACTGACTGGATGAGCTTATTTACAAATGAATGTATGAAATTTTGTTATTTACTTTGTCATTGCGTATTTAGATGACGCTCTAAATTGTCTATCTCTCTCGCTACTGTTTATTCTCGAAAGTAACATTTTCTAATTCAGGTCGGAGATTCTGCGCTGTCTATATTGCATTACATGGTGTCAGCACATTCTGATCTTGATGATGCTGGTGAAATTGTTACTCCAACACCTAGAGTAAAACGAATTTTGTCAAGCCCACGCTGCATCCCCCATGTCGCACAGGTAAACTTAAAAAAAAAGTTCTAATATTGTTTACTACACAAAGATTTTCTAAGCTGGTATTGTTTTGTGATAATTGACAGTCATCGTAACATTTCTCTTGTATAAAACTAAGGGCGATAAATAGGGTACATTAATAGGATTCTTTCATGGTATATGGATTCATATTCAGTGTATCAACTTGAGACATGAGAGCTAGTGGTCACAGAGATAAATTCTTTAGTTTTATGTATTGATACCAGGTTATCGTTATAGGTGAAATGTTTTCTACCTTGAGCCTATGTTGTGTAAGCATCTCATAAGAAGAAACTGTGGCTATAGCCATCTAAAATGTTGCACTTATCATTCTTCATTATTGAGTTGTTTTTGTATGATTATATAATTTCCACAGTATTTGTGAGGTATCGTGCTGCCAGACTTCTCTTGCTTCATCCTCAGTGTGCTTCTTTTACTATGATGCTGTACATCTCATTTTATATAGTTTTACTTTGTGTTTTTATATCAATTCCTGCATTTATTTTCAACTTAAATACAGTCCTTGCAAATTTTGACAATATAGTTTTGGAAAATAAATGTAGGCTATGCTTACTGGAGAGCCAAATATTGTTGATGGTGCTGCTTCCTTATTGAAGGCTATTGTAACTAGGAATCCCAAGGCAATGATTCGCTTATATAGTACAGGTGCATTTTATTTTGCTCTAGCTTATCCTGGATCAAATCTGCTTTCAATTGCGCATCTCTTCTCTGTGACCCACGTCCACCAAGCATTTCATGGTGGAGAAGAAGCAGCTTTATCCTCGTCTTTATCATTGGCAAAACGTAGTGTACTGGGGGGACTTCTTCCAGCATCGTTGCTGTATGTTCTGGAGCGCAGCGGACCATCTGCTTTTGCTGCAGCAATGGTTTCTGATTCTGACACACCAGAGATCATTTGGACTCATAAGATGCGAGCAGAAAATCTGATTCGTCAGGTAATTGCAGCCATTTTATTATTGTATGAAAATCATTTTTTGACAAATTCTCTCCATTTTGCTCAACTCTGATGGTCAATTATTCATTTCATTTTACTCTTTTGTTTTTCTTAGGTTTTGCAGCATCTTGGTGATTTTCCACAAAAAATGTCACAACACTGCCACTCTTTATATGAGTATGCTCCTATGCCTCCTGTGACATATCCAGAGTTGAAAGATGAGATGTGGTGTCATCGTTATTACCTGAGAAATTTATGTGACGAGATAAGATTTCCCAACTGGCCCATTGTTGAGCATGTAGAGTTTTTGCAGTCACTACTGGCAATGTGGCGTGAAGAGTTAACTCGGCGGCCTATGGATCTTTCAGAAGAGGAAGCCTGCAAGATACTGGAGATCTCTCTGGATGAAATTCTAATTCGTGATAACATTAGCAACGGCCAGCTGTCAGATATCAATGATAACAGTACTACAACCAAGAAGATTGAGAACATTGATGAAGAAAAACTTAAACGTCAATACAGAAAGCTGGCAATAAGATACCATCCTGATAAAAATCCTGAAGGGAGGGAGAAGTTTGTTGCTGTGCAAAAGGCTTATGAGAGGTTGCAGGTATTATTTAGATTTTGCAATCGATTGTTCAGTTAAACTATTTAAATTAGTATATATGTTTACGGATATACTGTGATCAATTTTCCTTTATAGAAAGCTGTAAATTAGTGGACATAATAATTTAACAAATGCCAAAACTTTGACAATATAGGCTTTTTTTCAGTTATAGAAGTGGCATCATACTATCAGCCCTCCTTTTTGAAATTAAAAGTAAAGTAGGCATTTACTAGGTCTCTTGTGTAAATAGTGCATCCGTTGCAGTTACTTCTACATTACCATGTTGCAAAGACTGCAAGGAGTATATTTTATATTTGATACTTGAAATATTATATAGCACCGGTGTAGCAAAGAGTAGTCAACATTTTCATTGAGTAGTTGTCCCATTATATCTTCTAGTTATTCTTGGAAAAAGAACAATGTTTTCATTTTTGTCCATTTGGTGCATATTACACTGCATGCTGCGTGCTGCATGCCAGTATAGTCCGCATATGCTACTAGTGTAGATGCATTTTCATTCTTTAATACGAGGCTGGAGCAAGTGCTCGTGGTTGTTGGCAAGGTTATAGAAAGCGCTACAGCCTATGCGGGAGCCTAGGCGGTTTTCCTATTTTTTATTTTTTAATTACAATAATTGATAGTAAATGCCAATGTTATAGAAAGCTTAGACGCCGGACTGGCGCCTAGTCTTTTTTTGTTTAATTGGTGGTAGATGAGATTTTGCTAAAGGTCGGAGGAGGTAGAGTTGGTGTTCATAGTTGGAGGCTGGAGGAGGCCGGAGGACGTGGAGGCTGCAATGAAGAAAATCACGATCGAAGGGCCTAAAGGGTGCACTTCACGGTTCCCTAGGTGCTCCCAAAACCTAGGGGGCAGCCTAGGTATCACCTAGGCGCTAGGCGGGCAGCCTAGGTACAGCCTACACCTAGGCGACAAACACTGGTTGTTGATGTTCAGTTAGCTGATTTCATGATCTGTATGTAAAGTAAAACGAAATATGATTATTTGTTTCTGAATATGTCAACAGGGAAGCATAACACCTAGCATTCTATGTTTTCTGTAAATCTTTTATTTTCAAAGTTATAAGCTCATGCCTTATACCTGCAGGCAACCATGCAAGGCTTGCAAGGTCCACAAGTCTGGAGATTGTTGCTTTTGTTGAAGGGGCAATGCATCCTGTACAGGCGGTATGGGGATGTCTTAGAACCTTTCAAGTATGCTGGTTATCCCATGCTGCTGAATGCGATCACTGTGGACAATGATGACAACAATTTCCTTTCATCCGAGAGAGCCTCTCTTCTGGTTGCAGCTTCAGAACTAATTTGGCTGACGTAACAAGAATAGCTTTTAAGTTTTCTTACTTCATTTATATCGTGTCATCTAATTAAGATTATGAATTAGAGATGAGTGATGTGCATTTTATAAGCTTGGTTTCCTTTTTCTCAGATGCGCATCGTCTTCATTGAATGGCGAAGAGCTTATTAGAGATGGGGGTATACCTCTTCTTGCTACACTTCTTTCCCGCTGTATGTGTGTAGTTCAGCCTACTACACCTGCAAACGAGCCTGCTGCCATCATTGTTACGAATGTGATGCACACTTTTTCAGTCTTAAGTCAGTTTGACACTGCAAGATCTGAGATGCTCAACTTTGGGGGGCTTGTTGAGGATATTGTGCATGCTACTGAATTGGAGCTTGCCCCATCTGCTGTTGATGCTGCCCTCCAAACTGCAGCTCATCTTTCTGTGTCATCTGAATTGCAGAATGCTTTACTTGGGGCTGGTTTATTATGGTAAGCTTCAGTTGGATGTCCTCGTTCATGTTTCACTTGTATTTTCTGGAGAAATAAGGCGGACTTCATATTACTTAGTTCTGCTATACACTTGGCACACTTTCCAACTTGTTAATTCAAGAAAGAACAAGTTCTATTACAAATGTGAAATTATTTTTATTTTTGATTTTTCCATTTGTCATATATTATGTAGATACTTACCTCTATCTTTCATTTATCATCGGTAGTTGGTTTTTATGCTTTCCTTACCTTTGCAAATGTAAGAGATTATCATGACTTTTCCCTTTTCAGGTTCCTATTACCTTTGTTACTTCAGTATGATTCTACTGCAGAGGAGAACAATATGAACAAGGCGCATGGTGTTGGTGCTAGTGTGCAGATTGCTAAAAACATGCATGCCGTTCGTGCATCTCAGGCTCTTTCGAGACTATTTGGTCTCTGCAGTGAAGAAATATCAACTCCATATAATGATTCAGCTGCCACTGCACTTAGAGCTTTGCTTACGCCAAAGCTTGCCAACATGTTAAAAGACCAGGCACCAAAGAATCTTTTGTCAAATCTGAACTCGAATTTGGAGTCTCCAGAAGTAAGTTTTTTTTTTAAAAAATTAATTCATGTCAACACTGGCATTTCGAGCTAATTGGCATTCCTGAATTTTGAACTTTTGTGGATTTTAAAATTTTACTAGTGCTGTTTTCATTCATGCACCAGTTCCATGATTGTGATAACTTTTCAATCAATTGCAAATGGAATAATAATATTTAAAATATTGTTAATAAATATGCTGAAATGTGCTGTTATCCATACTTAGAACTTAATATGCTTCACTCTAAGTGTGTGGTATGCAGTGAAGAGTGTCAAAAATATTAAGACTGCTATGCTAGGTTACCGGTACACTTCATCTAGGCGCCCGTGTCCATGTCCGACACTCCTTGGACACTTCTTGAATATATACATACATTTTCAGATGTATATTTAATTATATAACACATGCTTTAGTTCAAAATACTTGTCATACACTTCTTGAACATGCACTTCACCTCAAATTTTTCTACTCATTGGACTCAGGGCAAGTTTGTTTTACCACATACCTAGTTCGTAAGTATGATTTGGAAGGGTTGTTTGGATATCTAGTTAAAAAACGAATAGTTTTTCAATTTATAATTACTCGACAAAAGAAACATGAAATTGGTTTAAGGATTTTAGTTCTCATGACATGTGAATGAAAAACAATATCGGTCTCATGTAGATTATAAATTTGAATATGTATGTATATAGACATGCCCCCGTATCCTAACTTTTACAATTTTTCCGTGTCCCATATCCGCACTTGTGTCCTTGTCCGCACCTGCACCCGCCGTGTAACGCTGCTATGACAGAAACAAGGTAACCAAAAGATTAAACGACCTAATTTGCTATCTGCAGAGTTATGCAGAATGCATAATATGGAAATTTTGGGAGCCAACCAGTTACTTGACCAAGACTGATTTTCTATGTCAGGGAAAAGGATGCCTTTTCTCCTTTCGTTCCAGCTGAAGTTTGGTATAAAATCTAGATTGCCTACTACCAGCCAGTTTTCAATATGACGACTGTTCCTTTACTTTTAGTGCCCGTAATCCTATCTATATCTATGGTGGTAGCCTTATAGGGGTGATGTTGTAGACAGTTTCATGGTCCCAGCCTCCTTTCAAGCATGGACTTTGTTTTTGTTGCAGATAGACATCATCGTCAATAGGCCAGGAGAATCTATTCAGATCCTTATTTCTATCCCCAGAAAACGGTTAAATCCATATTTGGGTTGTCTAACACATGCTTAACCTGATATATGAACTGGGTACATGACCTCCCATTACAATGATGAGTTGATTGGATTTGAAATCAAGTTGAGTCCTGTAGAAGCATTGGATACATTGGATGCATACAATCCTTTAACAGTGTTGGTAACATGAAGCATAGTAGATTGTTTACCTTGTAAAAGGGGAAGCTATTGTTGATTAACAATTTATGATAATTTCCTTTCTGTTGAAGTTTTTTCCTCTTTACTTTTAGCTTTCCGCTTAAAGCATACAGTAGACTTCTTACTGCTAGTTCATATAAATTTTTACATAAAGGCTGATATGTTTTTGTCCATACGCTCTTGGGCTATTTGATCCTTCTTTTGTGTTTTCCATTTGGGTAGCTTAACTTGCAAGGTTCAATATGCCCATACTCATTATATACATGCCTCTTACAAAATCTCATGTCATCCTCACCTTATGCTAAATATTTTGGGTGTCATACACTTTATGTTCAATTAATATCTACTGTCTGTTGTAGAAGAGTATTAAATTGTTTGGTGTAGTCAACACTAAGATTGGACATCCTAACATTTGTCCCACACCAATATTTTCAACGCTATTTGTCTCTCCTCTATTGGTTTGTATTTATAATAGAGTAGACAATACATAATTAACCCCCAAGCAATGTGGTACTAAACAAAGAGACTTAACAACTCTCTGTCACAAGACAGTGTAATCGGTAAACTTTGGTAAATAAAAGCATCACTGTTTGATACGTGTATTAAAGTCTTTTCATGTTTGAGATACACAGGGTGAAATCCAAGAATTCTAAAGGATTGCCGTTGTCTACCACATCACCACGACAGTTATTTTCTTCTTGTTTTTGCATGCAGATAATTTGGAATTCCTCAACTCGAGCTGAACTTCTCAAATTTGTAGATCAACAACGTACCAGCCAAGGTCCTGATGGTTCATTTGACTTGGCAGAGTCACATTCTTTCACTTATCAGGCACTTTCTAAGGAGCTGAATGTTGGTAATGTATACCTTAGGGTTTATAATAATCAGCCAGATTATGAGATAAGTGAACCAGAGGCATTTTGCGTTGCTCTTCTGAAATTCATATCAGAGCTAGTGAATAATTTGAATGATTCAAGTATTCAGAGTAGATTGGATAATAATGGATCTCTTGTGGAGCCATCAGAAGTTCAAGGTGATAATCTCAGTGAGCCGGATAATGAAGAAAAGTCCAGCGTGGAAGATATGACAGAAGAATCTGAAGTGGTTAAGAACCTTCATATGGGATTGACTTCTCTTCAGGTACATCCGTATCTTGGTAGGCTTCTTTTGTTTATCCAGAAGTATAATACTTTCTTTTTTTTCTAAATGGCAGAATCTATTGACCAGCAATCCAACTTTGGCTTCTGCATTTTCTGCTAAAGAACAACTTGTACCCCTTTTTGAGTGCCTTAGTGTATCTGTTCCAGCAGAAAGCAACATTCCTCAAATTTGTCTTCATGTGTTTTCTCTTCTCACAACATACGCTCCTTGCTTGGAGGCTATGGTTGCAGAAAGGGCCAATCTGATCCTTCTATTGCAGTTACTTCACAGTGCTCCTACATGCAGGGAAGGAGCTCTTGCTGTTCTCTATTCCTTGGCTGGCACACCTGAGCTTGCTTGGGCAGCAGCTAAGCATGGTGGAGTAGTGTATATTCTGGAACTTATTTTACCTGTACAAGGTACATCCTTATTTCTAGATCATATCTGATAATAGAATACATTTTTATGGTAGATTCTTGATAAGTACATGTTAGATTGGACCGAAGGGTTGAGGGCCATAGAAAGTTTTTGTTAATTGGTCACAATGAGGAAACTGTAGTAGCAAAATGCCATTACTAAATGGTTCTTATTGATATCCAATGTCTGCTTTCTCTTCCTAGATGTGTCATGTAACATCACATTCTCATATATGGGTTTACAAATATTTTGAACCGCATAAGTAAATTAGGCTCTCTTCTAACTGCATGATGTTTGTCTATAAGTCACCATCACTCCTTATTTGTTGACTGCCTAAAAGCTTGTCTATAGAGCCGCATATTGAACAGAACCATTCTCTACTTTGGGCTACTTGTTTCCTTCTTCAAGAAACCAAATATTATATACTTCTGAATTAGGTTTAACATGTCACGAGTCATAGGGAGTTTACATTGTAGTAGAATTGAAGACAATAATTACCTGCAAGAAAATTGTTAGCGAGACACAGAAAAAAGTTGCTTGTAGAATATAGTTTTCATGTTCAAAGATGACCTATAAACGTTTAAGCCCTTGGTTGTTTCTGGATTTATGCATGATGTGCTGATTTGTTCATTAGTTTTTTGCAAGTGCAGCGAACGCACCAAAAATATCTATTGCAGCAGGTTTCTTGCTAACACTAACGCAAGTCATATTTGCAGAAGAAATCCCTTTGCAGCAAAGAGCAGCAGCTGCATCATTGTTGGGTAAGCTTATTGGACAGCCAATGCATGGTCCGAGAGTCTCTATAACACTGGCTAGGTTCCTACCAGATGGCTTGGTGTCTGCCATCAGGGATGGGCCTGGTGAAGCTGTAGTTGCATCTCTTGAACAGACAACAGAAACACCAGAACTTGTATGGACACCAGCAATGGCAACTTCTCTTTCTGCACAATTATCAACTATGGCATCTGACCTCTACCATGAGCAGATGAAAGGCCGTGTTGTTGATTGGGATGTACCAGAACAAGCATCTAGTCAACATGTAATGAGAGATGAACCACAGGTAAATTTCTGTTCTTTTTTATTACTGCATCTGAATGAATGCTGTTCTTGATGCAGATTCTAAATAACATGAACATGCAGGTTGGGGGGATTTATGTGAGGCTGTTCTTAAAGGATCCTAAGTTTCCCCTAAGAAATCCTAAACGATTTCTGGAAGGACTTCTGGATCAATATGTTTCATCAATTGCTGCCACACATTATGAGAAACATTCAGTTGACTCGGAGCTTCCTTTGCTTCTGTCTGCTGCACTTGTGTCCTTGTTGCGGGTGCATCCAGCACTTGCTGACCACGTTGGATATCTCGGTTATGTTCCAAAGCTTGTTGCTGCAATGGCCTATGAAGGAAGACGAGATACAATGGCCTCCGGTGAAGTGAAAAGTGTGGGCAATTCCAACTTGGATGAGTTGAATGGAACTGAAGATGAACTTTCAGGATCCAGTTGCCAAACACCACAAGAACGTGTGCGTCTCAGTTGTTTACGAGTTCTCCATCAGTTAGCGTCAAGTACAACTTGTGCAGAAGCTATGGCAGCCACAAGTGCTGGAACACCTCAGGTATGGAAATGTTGTGGTGCACTCTGCCTTAGGTGATTTTATTAGGTCAGCCGCTCTGGATGATAAATATTTACTATTAAGCACAAGCTTATAGGTCTATATATTGTGAACCATTACCTTTTATATCAGAATACAATTCACTTGTTTAGGATCCAGCTTAGATCTCAGCTTTCCAGTGGATTGCCAGGGTGGTAGTCGAGATTTAACAACCACCCCCCCCCCCCAAACCCCCCCACCAAAAAAAACACACACACCCCCCACCCCACCACAAAACAAACCAAAGGATCGGATGCAGATCGTTACCACCTGCTAGATGACCTGATATGAGCTTAAACCTATATTACTGCAGCTCAACTTTGAGAGGGTTATTGCTTATAGATTACCTGAAATTGGTAGCAAGTCATGTTGGCAAGAGCTGTGTCTAGCTTATACTTAGCCACATACTACGTCTGTTTTGTGATCAAAGGCTTAGCTGGGTTAATGTGCTATGTCTTACAGCTTCAGTTTCTATTGAGTAGTCACATAAAAAACGTTGAACCAACAGGAGACAAAATCTTTGAAGCATGGCCTTCAAGTTATTTATAGCATACTTATATTACTGTTACCATAAAGTCAAGTTGACAAGTCCTGCATCTGAGGGGCCTTATTCAGAACATTTACATTAACTTCTTTAATGACACTTGAATGAACTAATTTACTTGTTTCCTTAATATCCAGAGAGATGATGTACCTACTAAGGATTAGTTTTGTTTATGTTCAATTGGCACAAGTGTATGGTAAGTGTTTGATATTTTCTTTAAAGGTAAATTTCAAGAAACTATCTTGAAATTACATGATAGTTTTAAGTAAACTAGCATGAACATTATTTATTTAATTAACTACCGTGAAAAAAGATTTTTTTTATCGAAAAGAAAAAAAAGGTCTCGCAGGTGCTAATGGCATTTCTAGGATTATCATTCTGTTGTTTCAAAAATACAGTTTATTTGCAAAAAGAACTCGGGTACAATAATAAAGAAAGGTTGTTTTCGCAAAAGGCACAATATCTTAATTCTTTTCTGAAACCCATGACACAGGTCCCTCCCTCCCTCCCTTTTTTCCTTTGTTCCCCTTTTCTTTTCTTCCTTCCCATATCTTCATGGTCTTAAGAAATTTTATGATGCCTATGGATCCAAATCTCCATGACCATGGACTGGACAGCCATGGCCAAAGGACCGGAGCCATGACTATGATTATGAACCAACAATCATTAATTCGAATTCCTTCATCTTTATGGCTATGATTGTTAATATGACTTTCAGTTTTTGAAAAAACATGATAGACGTAAATTTTGAGTTTTGGCATGAGAATTAGTTAGAAGGGGAGGAGAATAGAGCGTTAAAAATGATTTCGAGATGAGGGTGCAGGATGGAATGATGTTTGGGTTTTAGGAGAAGGGAATGAAAGAAAGTGGAAAAAGTAAGAAGATGAAATATTAAATGAATTTAATATTAATTATTTGATATATTTCATTACTGAAGCCAATGTTGGAGGTAATATTGTCAATAAAACATCTTGCGACAGTCATATGATCTCTTAAGCAAGCAATTTTAACTGAGGGTAGTGAAAGAAGCTCTGGTTAGTAATTAAAAAAATTTATGATTGTTTCCTGAAAATCTAACCCTTTCTTTAAACTATGGTAGTTGCTTTGTTATTAACAAGTCTTTCCCAAACCATTTCTTTGACTAGGCATTGTTCCTATGCCCGGTCATCATATTTCTTTAACTTTTGGCATTTTATCGTGTTCGTCTTTAAGAGAAAATGGAGAATTATGTCCCTTGTTACGCTGGACCTTATAGGATTGGTGGAAACAACATAGCTAGATCAAGTAGTTGGCCTATAATTGTGTTTAATTATTTTTTTCCTTTGCTGTGTGTTTGTTTGTTCAATCATGCAACTTCCTCAAAGAGAAGCAGTGTGCTAGCAGTTTCAGCTTATGCATCATATGTTTTTGCCACTTGAGGTATATTTGTTACTTATGTGATATGTTTCTCTTTTCCTTCATTTTTCCAGGTTGTACCTTTGCTTATGAAAGCAATTGGATGGCAAGGTGGCAGTATTTTAGCCTTGGAAACACTTAAGCGCGTTGTGGTTGCTGGAAATAGAGCAAGAGATGCACTTGTTGCACAGGGCTTGAAGTAAGTCAATGTAAAGCTGTAGTATGGATAATTTTTATTTCCATTTGCATTTCTAAAAAGTCATCACTGTCATAGTTTTAATTTTTATCTCCATTTGCATTTCTAAAAAGTCATCACTGTCATAGTTTTAATTTTTATTTACTTGTCCTCCCTTGTGTTCGATGACCTGCTATTCGTTTTCTCTACCTTCTTTATTGGTACTTTTCAATTGTTCTGCTCTCAATTTAGTTAAACTACTCTGGTCTACTTATGTATTTTGTCTTTCCGCTCTCAATTTCAGTGATTTTGATATTGTTCTATTCATATTCACACAAATCCCTGTCCATAAAGAATCTGAACAGAGATAATCCGGAAGTAATTTCCATTTTCTTGCATAAATAGCCTTCTCCTTTTTCCAGCAATGACTTGCCATGATTTCTTGCTAAGCACTGGAACAAAAAAATTGTGAATTATGTAGGGTTGGTCTTGTGGAAGTGCTTCTTGGCCTTCTTGACTGGAGATCTGGAGGAAGACATGGGTTCTGCGCGCAAATGAAGTGGAATGAGTCTGAAGCGTCGATTGGCCGTGTACTCGCAGTGGAGGTATGCATTTGTCATGGAGCTCTCTGTATTACATGTATCCTAGTTAGGAAACAAACTACCAATGCACACGTGCTTATTTGTCTTTGGGTTGAAATAGACAAAAATTGACAAATTTGTGGGTTATGGCCCACAAAAGTTTATGAATTTAAAAATAATCATACTTAAATGTCATTTAGTCGAAACAAACAAAAATTGCCAAAATCGTGGGTTATAACTTGGGAAATTTTCAAATTTTGAACTACATGCCATTAGATCCAAATGGATGACAATGAACAAATATCATGGGTGATAGCCCATGAAAATCTTAACTATGTGTACCTAATTGCTATTGGGTCGAAACGAACAAAAATAATTAAAAATCGGAAGTTATATTCTGTGAAATTGCGAAATTTGAAGTACACATACTTAATTGTCTTTGGGTTGAAAGAGACAAAATATGACAAAATCGTGAGTCATAGCTCACGAAAACTAGGAATGTAAACAAACTTAATTGTTATTGGGTTGAACACAAAACAATTTCCTAAATTATGGGTTATAGCTAATGAAAATTGTAAAATTTTAACTACATGCTATTAGGCCAATATAGCTCATGAAATTCAAGAATTTTTAATTATGCATGATAAATTGTTGCTTGGTCGAAAAATAAACAAATGCATGAGTTATGGCATATGAAATCACAAATTTTAAAGTGCACGTACTTAGTTGTATATGAGTTGAAATAGACAAAAATTGAATAATTCGTTGGTTTTAGCCCACGAAAATTTATGAAATTTGAAGCGATCTTATTTAATTGTCATTGGTTCGAACAAACAAAAATTGCCAAAATCATGAGTTATAGCCTATGAAATTTGTAAATTTGAACTACATGCCATTTGCTCTAAAGGGACGAAAATGAACAAAAATTGTAGGTTATAGCCATGAAAATCGAGAATTTTTTTTATTACGTGTGCTTCATTGCTATTGAGTCAAAACAAACAAAATGAACAAAAATCGTGAGCAAAGCCTATGAAATTGCGAATTATGAGGTGCACACACTTAATTGTCTTCTAATTGACATAGACAAATATTGAAAAAATTCATCAGTTATAGGCTACAAAAATTTACGAATTTTGAAGTAATTGTACTTAATTGACATTGGGTCAAAAGAAACAAAAATTGCCAAAATCATGGGTTATTAGCTATGAAAATTGCAAATTTTGGATTGCATTCTATTAGGTGGAAAGAGATAAAAGTGAACAAAAATATTGGGTCGAATAAACAAAAAGCGTGAATTATAGTCTATAATTTGTGAATTTTGAAGTCTACATACTTAATTGTCTTTTGGTTGAAATAAACAAAATTTGAAAAAATTCATCGATTGGCGGCCATGAAAATTTACAAATTTTGAAGTAATCGTACTTAACAGTTATTGGGTCGAAACGAATAAAAATTGTCTAAATCGTGGGTTATGGCCCATGAAATGGCAAATTTTAAACTATGTGCCATTAGATCGAAACGGATGAAAATGAACAAAAATCGTGGATTATAGTCCATGAAAATCGAGAATCTTTAAGTACACGCACTTAATTGCTATTGGGTTGACATAGCAATACTATGTCTAGCTTATACTTAGCCACATACTATGTCTGTTTTTCAAAAATCGTGGACAAAACTGGATGTTAATTGTAAGTTATAGCCTACGAAATCGTGAATTTTAAAGTACACATACTTAATTGTCTTTGGATTGAAATAAAAAAATTACAATACTCGTGGGCATAGTTAATTGTCATCGGGTCGAATGTTCAAAATTGCCTAAATCGTGGGTTATATAGAGCCCATGAAAATGACACTTTTTGAACTGTGTGCCATAAGGTCGAAACGATGAAAATGAACATAAATCATGGGTTATAGTCCAAGAAAATCGAGAAATTTTATCTGCGCATACTTAATTGATATTGGTTCGAAATAGACAAATATAAACAAAAAAGGAGTTATAGCCTATAAAACCATGAATTTTAAAATACGCATTCCTATTTGTCTTGAAATAGACGAGAATTAAAAAATTTGTGGGTCATAGTCCACAAAAAATTATGAATTTTTTAGTTGTAATTCTTAATTGTTATTCGGTTGAAACGAACAAAATTTGTAAAAATCGTGGGATATAGCCTATGAAAATTACAAAATTTGATCTTGCGTGTCATTAGGTTGAAATGGATGAAAATGAACAAAATTCGTGGGTTATAGCCCCAGAAAATGGAGAATTTTTAACTATGCATACCTAATTGTTATTAGGTTGAAGCGGACAAAAATAAACAAATATTGCTAACTAGAACCTATGAAATTGTGAATTTTGAAGTGCACTTAATTGTCTATGGATTGAAATGGACAAAAAACTGACAAAATCGTAAGTTATAGTTCATAAAAATCGGGAATTTTATTGTAAGAGTACTTAATTGTCATTGGGTCGGACGCACAAAAAATTCCTAAATCGTGGGTTACAGCTCATGAAAATTGTAAATTTTGAATTACGTGCGATTAGGTCAAAATGGATGAAAATGAACAAAAATCATGGGAAATTTGACAATTTTTACTTACGCGTGCTTAATTGTAATTGGGTCGAGACGGACAAAACTAATAAAAATCAATGAGTCATATCCTATGAAATCGTGAATTCTAAATTACACATACTGGTTTGTCTTTGAGTTGAAATAGTCAAAAACTAAAAAAATGGTGGGTTAGGGCCCACTAAAGTTTACCAATTAGAAGTAATCGTATTTAATAGTCATTGGTTCGAAACGAATAAAAATTGTCAAAATCATGAGTTATAGCTTATGAAAATTGCATATTTTGTACCGCGCCATTAGGTCAAAACAGATGAATATTGACAAATGTGCCATTAGGTCAAAACATATGAATATCAACAAAAATTGTAGGTTATAGTCAATGAAAATCAAGAAGTTTTAATTATGCATACTTGATATATACTGTGTCAATGGACAAAAATGAAAAAAAAAATCGTGAAATATAGCCTA
The DNA here is from genome assembly GCA_037177215.1 of Asparagus racemosus. Lineage (NCBI taxonomy): Eukaryota > Viridiplantae > Streptophyta > Magnoliopsida > Asparagales > Asparagaceae > Asparagus > Asparagus racemosus. The sequence goes on from JBAKGM010000002.1 coordinate 752,223, forward strand.
TGTAATCTCGAATTTTGAAGTACTTATTTTTCTTTGAGTTGAAATAGACTTAAAATTGAAAAAAAATCATGGGTTATAATTCATTAAAATTTAGAATTTCAATGTTAGCACATTTAATTGTCATCGGGTCAAAAATTACCTTAATTGCCATTAGGTTGAAATAATGAAAATGAACAAAAATCCCAGGTTAAACATACGAAAATCGATAAATTTAACCATTTGTATTTAATTGATATTGGATGAAACAGACAACAATGAGCAAAAAAGGGGATTTATAGCCTATGAAATCGCGAACTTTGAAGTACATGTACTTATTTATTTTTGTGTTGAAATGGACAAAAATCTAAAACTTTGTTGGTTATATCCCTCAAATTTACAAACTTTAAAGGGCTAAATTACCAGATTGGTATTAAAAGTAGTACCCAATGACCAGATTGGTATTAAAATTATCTTCGGCAACAACAAAGCATTTAAACTTACACGATGAGACAAATATGTCCAAAAATAAATTTTCCGACCAACGTTTCCAGCAACCACTAATATAATCTGTAACATGATGCTTATGTGGCATATTTATGATAACATCACAGCTGTAGTTAGCCTAATTCAAACTATTAGAGGGGTATATTTTTACATTAGTGTAAAAGCAAAGAGGGGTTTTTTTAATTTGGGAGCTTATTCTCCTTCTATCAAATTATGGTTCTCCATTGCTTGAGAACATGGATTCCTTGAGCTCAAGCCATGAAGAACCACCAAATAGAAGGAAGGAGTCCCAGATTAAAAAATCCATCTTTTTTATCCTAATTTGAAAATCACTCCTTCTAATTGGTTGAATGAGGCTAAATATAGTTGCCACATCATCATAAACATGCCACCTAAGCACATGTGGCAGATTACCTAAGTGGTTGCTAGAAAAATGGCCGAAAATTTTATTTTTGGGCCTATTTGCCTCATTGTACAAGTTTAAATACATTGTTGTCGCCGGAGATAATTTTAATACTTTGTTAGTCATGGGGTACTTCTTTTAATGCCAATCTAGTAATTTAGCCAATTATAAAGTAATTGTATTTAATTGTCATTGAGTCAAAATGAACAAAATTTGCCAAAATGTGAGTTATAGCCCGTAAAAATTGTAAAGTTTGAACTACGTGCCATTAAGTTAAGACGGATGAAAATGAACATAAGTCGTGGGTTATATCACTTGAAAATCAATAGTTTTTAACTGTGTGTACTTAATTGTTATTGGTTCGAAATGGACCAAAATGAACAAAAATCATCAACGTAGCCTATGAAATTGCAAATTTTGAAGTACAAGTAGTTATTGTCTTTGGGTTGAAATTGAAAAAACATTTATGAATATCGTGGGTCTAGCTAATGAAAATCAGGAATTTTAATTTAAGCGTACTGAATTGTCATTGGGTAAAATTACCTAAATCGTGGGTTACTGCCCTTGAAAACTGTAAATTCTGAATTACGTGACATTATGTCAAAACGAATGAAAATGAACAAAATTCATGGGTCATAGCCCATGAAATTTGAGAATTTTTAATTACGCGTACTCAATTGCTGTTAGGTCGAAACAATTGGAAATGAACAAAAATCATTAGTTAGCTTATGAAATCATGAATTACAGAGTACACGTACTTGTCTTTTCGTTGAAATAGACAAAAACTGACAAATTGGTGGGTTATAGCCCGCGAAAGCTTACGAACTTTGAAGTAACTATACTTAATAGTTAATTGTACTCAATAGTCATTGCTTCAAATCAAAAAACAATTGTCAAAATTGTGGGTTATAGTCCATAAAAATGCACGTTTTGAACTACGTGACATTAGGTCAAAATAGGTGAAATTGAACAAAAATTGTGGGTTATAGCCCATGAACATCAAAAAGTTTTACCTACATGTGCTTAATTGCTATTTTGTCGAAACGAACAGAAATGAACAAATCAGGAGTCATAAGCTATGAAATCACGTATTTTGGAGTACGCATACTAATTGTCTTTGGTTGACATAGACAAAAGTTGACAAAACTCGTGGGTTATAGCTCATTATAATCAGGAATTTTAATGTAAGTATATTTAATTGTCATTGGATCGAACGACCAAAATTTTGCCAAAATCGTTGGTTATATAGCGCATGAAAATTGCACATTTTGAACTACGTGTCATTAGGTTGAAATGGGCAAAAATGAACAAAAATAGGTAGTGGTAGCCTATGAAATCACAAATTTTGAAGTATACATACTTTTTTGTCTTTGGGTTGAAATGGACAAAAGTTGTGCTTTTGATTAAAAATATTTTGGTTTTCCATCTTAGTTATGATTTTTACGAAGCCTCTTGATCTAATAATCTGTTACAAAAACCCAACTTGTTCTAATGCTTTAAACCTCGTATTTTGGGATGTTTTGCTGATTTCGAAAACCTAAATTGATGTAGAATTCTCTAAACCTCATATTTTGGGATGTTGTCTGGTTACTAAATATGTAACACTTAATTATGCGTTCTACCTCTCCCAGTCAGGGTGTTTAACATGAAACCCAATTTTTTGCTGGAACTCGGTTGAAAACGTGGTTTGGATTTTCATTGAAATTTTTGTGGTACACGTATTTATGTTTCTTATTATTTCTTATGCATTTCCTTTGGAGTTTTGTCTTGCAAGACAAAACCTTGAGAAGGGAAATAACTATCCTTGCAAGTAAGCTGCTTCCTTTGTGTTTCGAGGAAACTGAAATTGTTAGTTTCTACGATATTTGGAAAAGAAAGATATAAAAACATTCCAATTGTCAAGCTTCACTTTAAACTTGGTTTTAAGAAGTGCACTGCATCATTTAGCCTTGATGGTTATCTTGGTTTCTTTGATTAGGGCTGCTACAAAATATTGTATTTACATGTAGCGTGATTATTTTACAAGTATCTTGTACAATTCCAGGTATTGCATGCATTTGCAACCGAAGGCGCTCATTGTGCTAAAGTTCGTGAAATTTTGAATGCTTCCCATGTAAGTTTCAAGCTTATTTTTCTTTCTTTTACCTCTTATTCATTTTTCTACGAAAGCAATTATAATTGTGGGAAATCTCTCTATAGTGCCTTATAGGTTGACTAAGTGGATACCTACGTTCAGCAATTTTGGGCTTTCATTTCATATAGCAGCTTTTGATATCACGCCTCCCTTGTTTGCATATTGTCAGTACATATTTTACATATAACACGGAGCTTAGGCCTACTGTAGATTGTGTTTTGCATATAGATTTTACCCCAGATATCTGCATTTGTATAACCTAGCCATAATTCTTTGTTACCATAATTTGATGCATAAGCCCAATACAATATGGAATTCTTTATGTTTATTTTTCGACATTGTTAAGTGTTTTTTTTCCCTTCCAAATTCTTGGGATAATGCTGATAAGAGTAGTATACTTTTCTTCTATCAACTTTTCGACGATATACTATGTGCACAAAATGAAGAGGAAAAAAAAAATGCTTTTCCTACAAGATTGAGAAAAGTAGATTTCTCCCAATCCTTTTTCCTACATTGATATTCTTATGTTTCAGAATGTTCACCTATAGTCTAGAAATATGGATCTTTATCATGTTTTGCCTCGACACTTTAACCCATTATTGGTGGATTTTATTTTCGGTGAATCCTCCTGCTATATAATTGTTTTTGACAGACCTCAAGATTATATCTATTTGTTGCTGTGGATTTGCCTGAGCTGCTCAGATGATTATCAGTCAGACTTTGTTTTTCTTTCCAATTCTTTCATCTCTGTTGTGATGACAATTGAAACTACTTAACCTGGCTGGGTTTTAAGCTATAAGCTCGATTGGATTGTCCATTCAGCTTATCTTTTAATTGAAAACTATATTAAACATTTGTTTTGCTTTCAGATATGGAGTGCATATAAGGATCAGAAACACGATCTTTTCCTCCCTTCGAATGCACAATCTGCTGCTGCTGGAGTTGCGGGACTTATTGAGAGCTCATCTTCAAGACTTCCTTATGCTCTTGCTGCTCCTCCTTCACAACCTTCTCTTGCGCGGCTTCCCTCCACTTCTACTGCTACTACTGTTGCAGCTCCAAACACCAATCGAGCCAGGCAGTCGTTGTAGAAAAGCAAAAGAGAAAATACCTCTACACAAGCCATACCTTTTAATTGATCATAGAGTACATAAAAATGTACAGTTTCTTCATTTTTGTGATCTGAGTTCATTCATTTCCTTGTAAAGCTGACCTCTGTAGGTTTTGTATCATATCTGTCAATATATGCCATGAAATAAGCAAGATGGGTTCCATTGTGTACTACTACCAGCTCTGGGATAAGATGCTGTACGTAAACAAAGCTTGGAGATATTGTACATACATACTCTTGATGATTTTTTACCCCCCGGAGAAGCTCTATCATGCATCGAGATGATATTCGTATCGTGACAAGCATATGCGTCTTCCCAGCTTGGTTTTATTATGGTTAGACTACTGCTATTTAAACTATATGAGTTGTATTATTGTACTACAAATCACAAAAATATGTGGTCGCTATTCATGTGCTTATGTGCACAATATGATTCTCCTGGTACTAGTAGTCTTGCAAAAGCCTGTTATTAGTTTGCATGCAATTTCATCAATCTTACTGAGAAAATAGAGGCATTGTCGTCCAGCAGACAGTTTTCGTTACCTTTCAAAGCTACACCTGTGTCAATCTTAACGTTTGAGTGTTAGCAGTTGAATAATGGATAGACATGCTTGCTTGTGAGTGATAATCCAATGTCGTAGAATTCTTGTGGTTGGGGATATTGCCCCTATTTCCTCAATAAGAATGCCCCAGTTCAGGTACATTTGTTATATTAAAGGGTAAACTGTTATCGTTATATTAAAGGGTAAACTGTTATCGACCCCCTACCCTTCGATTCATATTTTGACGAGGATATGTGGCAGATAACACCCCTGCCCCTCGTGTATTGTATGCGTTGAGGGGGCTAATGAGTTCTGCTGAAAGTACAAATGAGGGTGGTTTTCTGTAATGTAACCCAACTCAAGTTTTCGGCATTCAATTTTGTATCAGAGCAATTCTCTAGCTTACTTGTGTTTCTGCGACTCAACCATGTAGTTGCAATCGGGGTGGAAATGCAATCAGTTTGTGGAGTCAGATGTTAGCAATATCACTCGAGCAATGCGTGGGCCCCCACGCGCGCCTGTGAGCTAGACCCCCTCATATCACTTACATGTATTGGGAGCCTACAGAGGTTGCCAAGAGTTGGATGCTTGTAACACTATTAAGGTGGAATTGCATCCATATAGTACGGTTTCAAGTAGCCGCTTGCATAAAAATAAAAGCAAAGAGGTTAAGAAGTTGGTCAAATTTAACTGAACACACATGTCCACTTCTGTTAATGAGAAAGAAATCAACACTGTAGTACTGAATCAAAGGTTTTTATTTTCTAATAAATCGATTAATTCCCAGTCTTCTCACCACGATCTCCTGACAATTCAATCTGCGGCTGTCAAGAAGAACAACCGCGCACACGCACAAGACATCACAACACTCTCGCCACTCTAACTCGTTCATTCTTCATCCTCTCCTTCTTCATCATCATGAAACCTCAAGTGCTTCCCCTCCGGCACCGGCAACCCCTTCAGCACCACCACGCTCGGCGATGCAGCGGCGGTCTTCACATCCTTCTCATTGACGACGACCTCCTCTCCCTCAATCTCGTCGTCGCTGTTGTAAACAAACCGAGTGTGTTTCCCTTCAAACTCCTTCACCGTCATCTTGCTCAGCCCCTCGCATAAACCATCATAGTCTTCACCATCAAAATCTTCAGCTTCTTCTTCGTCTTCGTCTTGAATGCTGACGTTGACTTGCGTAGACCAAGCTGAGGAGCTATCATACTCGGGGGATTTCTCAGCGCAGCTTCTGGTTTCACTGTATTGATGTGAGAGAGATGAGGAGGCTGCGGAGTCCGTGGTTGCCTCGGATTTCTCGGGGGAATCGAAGAGCAATGCTCTGTTGATCATGCACTCTGCTGCTTCCTCTGGCTTCACAGCTTCAGCAACCTGAAAAATCAAGGCAAATCAAAGTCAGATTTTTAAGCAAAAATTGAGGCGTCTTCACAGAACCGAGGACTAAATATAGGTGGAGACTGAGGGTTATAATCGTCAAATAGTACTTTTTTTTAAAAATTCGTTTTCTTTTTTAACTATGCGACAAGCGGGATTTGAACTCGGATTGTTCTGATACCAAATTAAACTCTACCGAAAGCTCGGAGTTGGCTAAACCCCTCAATTCTTAAAATATGAATCCAGAATCAGGGGGTCATCTACAATTCTGCAATTTACCCCTTACATAACAAATGTACCTGAATTGGGGCATCCTTGCTTGCATTTTCTTCGACGACTGAGAGAACCAGTGGGGTATTGGCCGGAGTCGGAGCCAGAACCTGAACGGGTGACGGGCCCGGTAAGCCCAACAGGACCCGAAACGGCGGCCTCTCGCCCGAATAAGCCTTATTAACGAACTCAGCCTCTTCCTCAACTTTCTGAAGCAAGCTCTTCACTTGACCCCTCAGCAGAGCTTCACCGGATCCGGGTGTGTTCTTAGCCCGCACCCGGTTCTTGATCGCCGACGAAGATGGCGTTTTCTCCGTGGTCATAGCGAGGCCGATGATGGGCGAGTCGTTGGTGATGTCGATGAGCGCTGATCTCGCGACCGAGTCCTCTTTCTTGGTCTTTTCTGTAAAAATAAAGTAAAAAAAAATTTTGAAAACCCATGCTAAAGATTTAAGTAAGAATGGTAATGAGGGTTTTAAATTTGGGCTTTTGATATCTTTTTTCTGTAAAATTTTAAGAACCCTTGTTGAGATTCTGAGTTGAGATTGCTTACGAGATGTAATGGAGGCCTGGGATCTTGTGACCCTCCTCATTGTTGACGATGGGGTTTCCATTGAAATTGGAATCTTGAAGAAAAAAAGAGAAAGAGAGAGAGAGAGAAATCAAGATGTGAGAGAGAGAAATTGAGAATTAGGAGAGGGGGGGAGAGGGAGGAGAATTAGGGGGTTTTAAAAGATTTGAAGTGGGTGGAGATTGCAACGGTAATGTGACCGTTTGGAGAAAACTAGCCGTTGTGGGTGCGGAGCTCAAAGGAAAATTTCCTTTTTTTTTCAGAAATAATATAAATATTTAGAGCAGGTTTTTTAATGTGTAGGCTTAGAGGCCTAGACCTTTGAGCGTTTTCCTTTATTGGAGTGAGGTGGTGCATTGGATGCATACCTAAGTTTATGGGTTTTATTAAGGGTAAATATCATGAAACCCCGCTTAACAATGGACAATTATCGGATCGATTATCAGATAACCCCCCGATAACTTTTTAAATATCAGAAAATCCCCCTTAAGTTTAGGGATTATCAAAAACATATTTCAACTTTAAGATTTTATAAGAAAAGCTTAATAAACGGTGGCGGTACCAGAATTTTTTCGGAAACTAGTGTCGTTACATAATTAAAATTAGGAAAATGTTAAAATTGTCTTGTCGATGAGTTTTTACATTTTGAAAGAAAGTGCATAATCACATTTATTAGTAAAATTGAGTTTGGGTGTTTCTCGGATAACCCCGTTAACTTTCAAATTACACAAAAATCTCCTTAAGTCTTTGGGGTTCTCAGAAAGTTCCTTTCAACTTTCAATATCGTTTCCTAGAAGGCCATTAACAGTGGTAACCGTAATTTTCACATGGGTGAATAAAATTTTGCAGAGAGATATGTTTGCAAGAAATTGTGGTTTATATTTTTAGGAGATTGAAAAAACAAAAATTGAAAGTTGAAGAATGCTAGAAATTGTGGTTCATATTTTTAGGAGATTGAAAAAACAAAAATTGAATATTGATGAAAGTTTTTTGAGAATCACAAAAGTTAAGAGGAGATCTATAACATTTTAAAAGCTAAGGAGAATTATCTAAGAAACCCCCGAACACAAATGGTCCTCCTCCACCAAAGTGGGTGGATCCGCCCTTGCCCATAAAAGTATGAACCACAATTTCGCTAGACAAAATTACCCCCTATTATGTGAAAAATATATATGGTTAATGTTGTTTAGAGGGATTTCTGATAAAAGCATAGAGTTTAGGGGAGTTTCTGATATTTCGAACGTTATGAGAGGTTATCTAATAATCATCCAAATGTTATTGGGGGTTTTCTGATATTTAGCCTTTAACTAATTTGGATCCAGTAGCTTCATGATTTATATCTAGATCTCTAAGACCTTGTGATTAGAGAGGTAAACAGTTTTTTGATCATGAGCTGTTCAATGCATAAAAATCCACCATGTAGTTTCTCACATGCTTGCTATCTCCTTTGTTAATTCCACATCGAATTTGCTTAAGGATTCTAAGGTTATTTCTAATAGAACTGATTTTTTATATCAACTTAACTTTATTTTAAGAAGTGACAAAAATAATACGCTAAAGGTTCAAATATATTTCCTCTGGGTGTTATGGATGTGGCCTAAACTGGCTCAAACCAATAAGGCTTTGAAATGGGCTCCGTTAACCGGCTAGAAGGCTCTAAAATGGGACCTAGTAGTACGGCAAAGTAGAGGCCAACTAGAAAAGGCCTCAAACGGCCTTTGAATAGTTTTAAAGGCCTGAAGAGGATTATATGCCCTCCAACAAAATATCACTCTTACCTCCATTCATACTAATCCTAAAATTCACTCCCATCTCTAACTTAATCCAACAAAAACTTTGTTCCGATCAATACTCAGGTACAGGAAAATCAGAGCAATCTTTCATGAACTCCATCTCTTGACTCCTATATCTTGAAACAGTGTTTTGACGAGTTCGTAACGGTTCATCAGCGGCGGATCTATAAAATTTTTCCTGGAGGAGCGGACGACTAATATCTATTTACCAAAAAATAAAATTATAATATTATAAACTAATAAAATATATAAATATTAGTTTGGGTCTGGGTTTTTTAGTTGCTAATAGGCTAAATTTATATGGGTTAGCTCATTTGAGCTTATTATTTCAAAATTAAAATGCGTTACTACCTACAAGTGTCAAATGAGCTACGTGTAAATGGGTATAATTTATGTTATGTAAGTTAAAATTGGCTTGGGGTGCAATTTTTTAAATTGTGGGGATGCGGAATGTAAGTTTTAAAAATTTATAAATGATAATTTTGAGAATGTTAGGGGTGCAACTGCACCCCGTAGCGGAGACATTGATCCGCCTCTGGTTCTGATGCTAACAAGACATGGCGAACTTGAAAACATGAACGAGCAGCAGCAGCAGCAGCAGTAGAACTTATGTATTTGTTGTAGACTCATGATTTCACTAATTAGTTCTTTGATTAATAGCATATTGAACAAGCAAACTAAGGAATAGTAAATACATCAGAAATAAGCGGAAGTTAATATTAATGAGAGTGTGTCGCTGACATGACATAAATACTAAACTATATTAATGTCCACATAATTAAAATAAAAAAGTAGAGGATTATCATGGTCTCAGCTTCCTCAGAAAAATTTTGAGGAAAGTCCCATCAATATCCCTCATGTGAACCCCAACAGCACTGTATCATTTCATTTCCAAATAATAAAGATTACAATAATGTATGGCACTCTTCTGCAACACTTTGCAAATATAATTTAGTTGATATGATGATCCCTTGACTAGCGGGCGACAGTCGGGTCGGGTCGCTATCACTTTGATGCGACTTACCGAAGCTGACCGAGCTGACCGCGGGCAACTCCCATGCCAATCATAAAGCAATCGAGTGCCAAAATCATTAGAATTCCTGCCATTTCTTTTGACCAAATGAGAGATGACATTTTTCTTCGCTTTTGCTTTTTCAATATATGTGTTTACTCCTCTGAATTATTAGCATAGCAGATGCAGAATATTACACCCGTGAATCTCGCAAATGTGATATAACATTATATATGGCTAATGTGACGAAATGTTTTTAAACATTATACATAGCTAATGTGACGGTTTTTTTTTTTTTTTTTTTTTTTTTTTGTAACGAGGGAATCTTGATCTCGGGAGTTCTACATCCGAGAGAGAGCCCGAGTTTAAGCCTTCATGTCATTAGGAAATGCAACCCCTTAAAGGAAAATCCGAAAGCTAGAATTGTTACTTCAAACCCAACTCAGTTCTAAAAGAAAATTTGAGAGGGCACTCGTACCTAGAAAGTATCTAGTATGAACAATCAATGGCATTTAATGTGCATCAAATGGATATCAATTGTTAGATCTGTGCGTGTATCTCTATGTTCAATGATCTAACAGTTGATATCCATTTGGTTCACGTTTAATGTCATGCACCCGGGATCATTTGATACTTTCTCGTACATGGAACAGTTTAGCAGGGAGCACGCGTACCCAACCATCCTGATAGATCATGTTGGCCGATGATGTAACGGAACTGCATGTGCAACTTCTTAGGATCAAAGGATGAAGATAGCCGGTATCTCCTTTCAAAACGTCTCGAAACCTTTGCATTTACTTGCTTCTAGTTATAACAAGTACAACGCGCACATTATTGGCTCAAATTAGCTCATTCTCATGACGGGTGAGCCCCTTCCCTCCTTATCCAACACTAGTAAATTTGTCAGATATATAGCTGTCATTTAGCAAAAGCTTTAGAGAGAGAGAGAGAGAGAGATTATTGTGATTGTGATGAATACGAGGCCTACTACAGCCTCAACTAGAGAGAGAGATATGTCACTTCAAGAGGTGGTCCATGCGCTCATAGCTAACGAGGAGAATACACGACAAAGAAACAAGTTGACAAGATTTGACGAGTTGAGGACAGAGAGAGAGAGAGAGAGTGTGTGTGTGTGTGTCAGTATGATATGAGTATAAGAATGTGACTCCAATTTGCTGACTCCTGCCATTTGCAGCGATAGCAAGCAAGCAAGCAAGGACATAAATATCTACCAACTCCAATTGAAAATCAAACCTTCAAACTCAATATTTTATGATACAGTAAATACTATTATCTATACTGTGCAATTCAAAATATTTAAATTATTGTTCATGGTACTGCGTTCACGCTATGGTATAATTTTTGAGTCTTATCTATATGCTACCATGAATTATTTGGCACTTTATCCGCAGTGCAAGCTGAATTGACATTTGTTTTAATCTTAAAGATACTATTCATACCTTTTTTTTGTTCTTGCAAGCGATGAAATTAATTTTTATCAGATATTTTATAAATATAAATTTTTTCTATCTTTATTATAGAAAATTAACAAAACTTGCTAATTTGTGTATTATTCTGTTAAGTGATTTGAAATTGCACTCTATAAATAGTAGTAAAAAATTATCGCTGAAGTCTTAAATAGTTGTATATAAAAATCAAAGACAGATTAGCTCGGTATATAATACCCGCTGCGGACTTAAATACTTGTTTGTGTATAGAAAGAGAGTGTGTGTGAGAGTGAGAGTGAGAGGGGGAGAGAGAGAGAGAGGAAAGAATGCGTGTACGTATAGACTATATATATCATGGAGTAATGATTCTTAAATAATTCGAGACCTGCAGCCCATTTCTTAAATAAAAGCGCTCTCTCTCTCTTTCTCTTCTCTTTATCTGTGACTTTGTACGTGTGTCAGCAAGAGAGAGCTATGTCCTCTAGCAGTAGCTAGCCCTCCCCTTTTATCAATTGCACCTTGACTAGGGCCCGTTTGGTTTGTATGGAAAAGGTCTCAAAGTTGGCTTCCATGCTCTCGCACAGTTAAGAATGGAAAAAATCCCCCAACCCTTTCATTTTCTTTAGTTTGTTTCGCTTCAACATTTGAGGAAAATGGCCCTTGAAAACCCCCTCCATGTCACGAAATCAGGAAAACCCAATTCAGATATTTTAGCTCTGAAATTGTTGGAAATAAGTTAATTAACATTAAAATTATGGACCACTTGGATTGCGTTTACTCGCGGGAATGAAACAATTTGTGGTCACAAGCTACTTTTTCTATAATGCTTCCAAACCAAGCAAACACAAGAAAGTGAGAAAACGCATTTGACAAGCGCTTGTTTCTCTATCTTTCATTTACTATCCAAACTGCAGATTAAAGCAGAAACCCGTCTCAACCATTGATTAAGAGTGAACCAAACAAAAATAAACATTTCCTAAGTAAACCATGGAAACCACCGAAAATTGGTTTTTGTTTGAAAAATAGCTTCACGTTATTTTGGTAAACCAATCAAACAACCCCTAAATATGTGTGTGAAGTAATGACTCGTTTTGTTAAACCAGAGGGAGAGATGTGTCTAGGTCACTATTGATAATAGAGAATAATTAGTATTTGCACTCATAGTTACTTTTGGCCATTTAACATATGCTTTTCCTAAATCGACTAAATTTGATTTTAACTTTTGGCTCAATGCATGATTAAAAGTATTTGTGGAAATCATTGAAACTTTTGTTACTAGGAGTTCGCACGTATTGCGTCACGTTCAACAGTACATATTTGCAATTTGGAAATGAAATTAGGTTTTAAATTTGAATCGATGATATCCATATCTTAGATATTACATGTGTGTGTCTCTCTCTCTCTGTGTGTGTGGGTGTATATATATTGTGTGTGTGTGTGGGGGGGTGTGTGTGTGTGTGTGTGTGTGTG
>JBAKGM010000002.1:789111-806576 GCA_037177215.1 Asparagus racemosus
TATATATTCAACAACATCCAAGTTTTACTTACATTGCTCGACTGGCTGTTGTTGCAACTTAAAAAAAAATACAAAAAACAGAATAAATTTAAGCAAAATTTTTTTCTTTTGCATTCTTTTTTGTCTCAACAGCACAGTGTATACTAAAACTGTATGCTACTGTGATTTTAATTTTTATTTCTATACTTTAAGATAAATGGCACTTAAACACCAAAAACTCTCCTCGTTATAGCACTTATACAACATAAGTTGCTTTTGTTGGCAAATAAATACTATAATTTATTTAAATTGACATATTAGTACCCCAGATTAAACGAGAAATTTTTCATTTAAATGTTTCTCAATGATAATTTAACTATTAAGAATTTTTTAAAATTATCATTAAAGACATCCCAACTACTTTTTAAAGCCAGATTTTAAACGAGCTTACAATAGAATTTCGACGGATTTAAGGGCATATTTGGTTGTTCAACAAATGCAAGAGAGCCCCATAAAGAAAACCGACATCAAAGGAAACCCAAAAAAACCATTTTTCTCTCAATTTATGGCGTTTTGTTGTCAGCAAAAACAAAAAAACAAAAAACAAAAAAAGAAGAAGAAGAAAGAGTGGAGGAATACCCCATCCATTAAACTCTATTAAAAAAATAATGAACCATCTGGGTTTCTCTCATTTTCATCCTCTTCCATCGTTCTCCCTCTCATTTGAACCAAACTAAAGAAAATCAAAGGAATCTATTCACACATTCATTGCTTTCTTCTTTTTTCAAGTTGAACTAAACTAAGGGCTTTGTTTGGATTGAGGTTAATGTGAAATACGAGAATGTACAAGACACATTAACTGTATTTTGGGAATTCATTTGAGGTAGATAATGGAAGGAAAGTTAAGGCAACGTAGGAGAAAAAACTTGAGATTTTGTCCCCTCCAAATCGGGGGTGTAATGGAGGGGAAGGGAGCTCCTAAAAAAAATATTACATAAAGATAATTTTATCCTTTTACCAATATGAGATCCAAGAAAAGGAAAATAACTTGTAAGATTAATTGTGTAAATTTACATGTCTTCGTTTACCTTCCCTTCACATTATTAAACTTCCCAAACAGGGTGAAATAATTTATCCATTGGTTCCCCTTTCTAAATTCTAAAACAAGTTAACTTATACTATGTTCATTTAACTTCTTTTCACTAGGAACAAATCCAAATAAGCTCTAAGAAAAAGTGTAGGATCCCATCAGAACCATCTCTATAAGAGTGGGGCGATCTATACTATTAATAGAGTAGCCACAATTTTTAAACTATCCCAGACGGATACTTGACATGTCCTCCCTCTTCGAGGCCCATCACAAGGGAAATGAAAACCAAGATTTGCTTTACCAGGTATCAAATGGGAACTGCGAGCAAATAGAACACCTTTCAGTAGTATCAATACAGTTACATGGATTGTAAATGCATGAACGTGATGAACTAAAAAATCTGCGGTTCCTAATGGAATAGGTAACAAAGCTACTTCGCTGCCTACTGCTACTAACTCACCACCTCCCCAAGTTAAGCTGGTACTTATTGTTGCACCAGGAGCTGTTACGCCAGGTGCTAAAGCATGGGTGTTTTGTACCCATTGAGCAAAGATGAGTTGTAATTGTATAGCGATATCTGAAAACATATACTTATTGTTGCACCAGGAGCTGTTACACCAGGCGCTAAAGCATGGGTGTTTTGTGCCCATTGAGCAAAGATGGGTTGTAATTGTATAGTGATATCTGAAAACATATCCTCTACCCACCCGTGAATGATATAGATTACGGGTGTTATGATAGAATCCTTGCTCAAAGAAAAGCTGTGAAACAAACACAAAAATTATTTTTCCATGAAAGTTAAGAAACTAAAAAAATATATAAAAATATAAAAATAAAAATGAAGGAAACATGTTTTTTCTCTGGAATCTGCACTTCCGAGTGGCTTCCACACTAAAAACCCCAGCCAGGGTAATTCGCCTCCTATTTATAGCCCCCTCACCATTTTCTCACTTTCCTTTTCTACCTTTTTCCAAAGAAATTGACAGAAATGGGGAAGGGCGCCGATCTCTGGGACGATTCCGCCCTCATCAACGCCTTCGATCACGCCATGTCCACTTACAAGGTATCCTCCTCCCCTAAACATTTCCTCTTTTTTTTTTAATCGATTCGATGAAGAGAGCTATGAATTTGTCTCAAATCAACCCTAAAGTTTTGAGATAGGCCAATCCTCAATGTTAATTGATGTTATGCACAAATTCTTAGTTCTCCGAAGAAATTAGGGTTTTAGATCTTCGACTAGAACCGCACTGTCAAAGTTTACATGAATCAAATTGGCGCATGCTGTTTCATTCTTTTAAATCGGGGTAATTATATGAAAACCATCTTTTGTTTTTAACTTATACATAGTTTTTGTTGCAACCAGCCACCTCCCGCTCAAAATGTTCACTAAAAGGCCAATAATACCCTTAAAACTTATTTTGTTAATGTTTAGGACTTATTCGGGTGCAAATTACGTACCGTGAATTTTGTGAGATTTTTTTTAATCTTTTTGGTGAAATTTTGAATGGGAGGTGGTTAATTGTAGCACAAACCCACTTTAAAGGTGGTTTAGGTTTAAATTAAAAATAAAAGGTGGTTTCCGTATAATTACCCTATTTTAAGGTGGTTCCTAGGGGGAAAAAACCCGCATTTATTAAGCTGATACTTCTTTCCTAGCAGAAAATGCACTCGAAGAGTAATCACGGCGGTTCTGCAAAGGAGGGAAAGCATGCAAGTGATGGAAATGAGAAAGATTCCGATGTTATTGACAAGGCTGCAGGGTAAGTAAGAAGTCCCTTTATTGTGGTAGGCTTTGCTGGATGATGTGTCATTGCCTCAAGTTCATGCTATCTTTAGTTTTATTTGCAGCATGTTTAGGGAAAAGAAATCATTGAGCTACATGATGTTAGTATGTTTGTGGCCTCAGGACCAAACATGCATTTTAGTAGCTTGCAATTATGTTTGTATGGACTGCATCAGTTTGCGTGCATTGTGTACATTTCAGCAGAAATGGGAGGCTGGGCTGTGCCCTTGGAATAAACAGAGAAATAGTGGAGCATGTGTTTGAAAACTATTGATCTCAGACTAGACATAGGAGGCACATGCATCATTTCTTTTTTGCTTCAATTTCTGAGATTGACATAAACATCAAAAGTACATAAAAAGCAATATGAATGCCTTCTTAATTCATTTTTGCTTGATTTCTTTTTGTTATGATCGTGTGAGCAAGAGTTCTTGTGTTTGTATGGGAATAGATGTGGGTCATACACTTTGGTAGTCTGCGACTGCAAGGGATATCATTTGAACGGTGGATGGAGGTGGAGAGATGTGACATGTGTGTCTGAAACCTTTCATCTAGTGTGGATAGAAGAATATTTACAATAAGTTGTGCTAGAAGGGCAAGGAAAACTATGTAAGAAGAGAATAACGGATTTGTAGATTTGAAGGAAAGGTTAATGACAGGCGTCATAGGCCTTGGGAGACACTTTTAGTTTTGTTTGAAGATATATTTATATTGTTTATCCAAGTCCTGTTGCGGAACTGCACGTAAACATTCATCCATACTGCGGGTTATGATACATTATTCTAAGTACCTGAAGCCCAATTTTAGTTACATGTGAGCCTGAACTCAGCTGATGCAACATGATTTGTTATTTAGTGACAGCAGAAAAGTTCAACCAAAATTTTTTTTTTTTGGTTAAAACCTTTTTTCTTTAATTTTGCGGTCTATCTCTCCCTCCCTTCCACCTACGTGTGTGTGTGTGTGTGTGTCTCCATTTGTATGCGGTCTAGAGTTCTAGGCTAGGTAAAACATTGAAAATTACTACTTGCTTTTGAATGCTTTTGTGAAATCCGTGGCGAAGAGTTCTTTGTTGTATATGTGTGTATATGTGGAAAAAATGGACAGTTGATGACTCATTTTGCAAATTGAGCTACCAAGAGATAGATTAGTGGAGAGATCTACTCTGTTAGTCACATCGAAAAGTTTGGATCTCACCACTTCAATGTCTTGGTAGATTATTTTACTAAATGAAGTGACATCTCCTAACCATTATCCTACACACACTGCTAGTCACATTGAAACGTGTGGACCTCACCACTTCTATGTCTTTGTAGCTCATTTTACTCAATGAGGTTACAACTCATAACTACCATCCCACATGCACACATGCACACGACATCCAAGCACACACGCACACACACACGATATCCTATTCTTAAGTCATTTTAATTTTCTTTGAATACGCAGAATGATGCTGAACATCATATTACTTATTTTGTTTAATATTCTTCGTGAAAAGGCATGTAGAGCCAGGAGATGAGAGCAACAATATATCCGACAATACGAAGGAGACCTTTGTGTCCTATGACAATCAAGCAATGGCTACTAAAGATTCTAATCAAGAAAATCATTTTAGTGCAGATGAACATGTCCCAGAATCTGGTCCATGTTCATCAGGTTTGCCTCACACGGATGAAAATACTTACGACTATTCTAATCAGCAAAGTGTGGATTATGCTCAACTGTGCAAGCAGTATTATGAACTTGAGGATCAGAAGCAAAAGCTTCTCCAACAACTTCACCAAGCTAATTATTGGAATTACCAGACTCCAGCATCAAGTTCCACTTACCAATTACCCCAGCTTTCTGGATATAATGGGTCTGAGTATGGCCCTCAAACAGCATGCTCCCTGTGTTCATGCCACTGCATAGCTGTCCCAGTGATCTCAACAGCCTGCACCATGGGTGCAGTATCCGCTGGAGGTTACAGTTGTCCTTCACAGCTGGTTTGCTGCTCTGTTTCGCAGGCACATCAAGTTCCAGGTGATAACTCTTGGCTCAATGGAGCCTTTTGTCTTTCAGTTTGTTGTTGATCTAATATCCTACTTATGAACAGGCAGTCATTTTCCAGTTGATGATGGTCACAATGCCACTGCCACTGTCAAGTGTGCAGAGGATCCAGTGAACGTTGCCAGAGCAGATGACAGTGCTATTAAAGCGGGTATGTTGGCTGTGGAACGGGCAATAAATTCCATGAAAGTGGAACTGTCTGCGACTTCTGATGATGGTGAAGGTAAGCCCATATATAAGGAACTTACAGAAATAATTTTCCAAGAGTACATTTCTTGTTTGTGATGTTTCTCTTGTGTTGGTGCTGTTAGTTTATATTTTTGCTTTTGTTATTTTACATCTTTTCTTCATTGCTAAACATGGAGGTTGATATGTGCACGGGTCTTATGTTCACTTCTACTTTCTGGAGAGACGCCTTTATTTAGCTAATGATTTCTTGGCTAGTGGTTTTTACTGTATAAAGTTTATCTTTGTTAGGTTATTTTATATCATTTGTTTATCCTTGTTTGTTTGTTTTTCCTTTTTTACGCAATTTTGTTGCCAATGCATGTGTTGTCTGCTTGGAGAATGTCACACTCAACTACCAAGGAAATTCTCCATTGTGTGAGATTGGAAGTTCAGCTGCTTCCTTCATTTTCTCGACAGAAATGCCTTTCTTATTTCCCTCCTAGCTGGCACATATAACATGGTGGAGAATCTTGGTATTAGTCGTGCAACATTGATCACCAAGGGCCTTTTCTTACAATCAATGGGTTTCTTCAATGCATGTATAGACAATATGTACCAAGTGCCGTCATTGTCTTGGACACATTCCTAGTTAAGAGAATAATAACCAGTGTATTCTCTTGATTCATGCTATAGGTGTTTACCAGGCAGCCAAATTGCGTGAATGCAACCAGAAGCAGGGGTAAATAGGAGTCCTATCCCATCGTCATCTATGTCCTTTCATGACTAAGATCTTCATAAAGTGCAACTCAGTAGCAAGAAGACTTCGTGAATGATTTCTTGAGAATTTATGATGTTTTGTTTTCCAAATACATATTATGAAAGCTAGAGGGGCTTCCACACCTAAGCTAGTAGAGGGTGTTGGGGGCAGAACTAGCAGGTCCACCATATCTAGTTTAAGCTGGAACAGCTTTCCAATCTTCGCATAGACTCATTCTAAATAAAGGAGGCTGATACAATATATTTCTTTAGGAAATTGTGTTCATCATTCATCTTGGGTGGATGATAAAAATCAAAGCACTATAGAAAATACATTTCTCGTCTTTTCCTAAGCCTGTATCACCTTCCATTCATTTTCTATCAACCTTCCATTTCTTTTTGTTTTTCGGGTAGAGAACGAACTGTACGCCAGTCTTCAGACCCGACTTTCCGTAAACCACCCTCTTTCTGACCACTAAATTAATTATAAGTGGTGAGCCTAAATTGCTTGCTTATTTCTACTGTTTCTCTAGCCTTTTCTCTCTGTCTCTAGTCATTTCGTCCAATTACATGGTTTGCTTGATGGGTAGCAACCTTAAATAGTTAAGGCTCTCAAATTACCTCAAAGGGTATCCTGATCTGCAGTATCTTCATTTTATCATAAACCAATAGCTTTCAGACAAAGGTAAAAAAAGAGAAAATACATAAACAATTGCGCTAACTTATAAATATATTCGAGGACATTAAATTAAATAGGGAAAAACGTGCAATATACACTATGAGGAGAGTCCTTTCTTCTTCTGAAGATTTCTGTTTGCCAACTAAACTACCTTTTCCTGCACTGGTGACTAAAAGCGTATGATAAAAATTGCCAAACCTTAAAACCAATATACTGACTTTTAAGACCTCGTTTTATTTATTCTTTCTACCAACATTTGTCAATTTTAGCTTGATATGCGGTGCATGCAGTGCTTCAACTCATTCGATGCTTCTCTCGACTGCTTGTTGGTTTATGTTCTTATCATTCCATACCCTCTCCAATGATTATTATAGAATGATTATTATATAACTCGCCCTTTCATAAATGCAGGAAAACAGAGTGTATTAGAAAATAATGCATCACAAAGTATCAGCTCAGATACAGATCTTACTGCAGTTCTGAATGCTTGGTATATGGCTGGCTTTCATACTGGCAGGCAAGCTTTTTCTGGCCTATTTATATCGATCATTTCTTCTGACAATGCAAAGTTTTTGAAGTTGATTGGAAACAAAAGTCTGAATTGGCATTAAAAAGTATTAATGTCATTTTCCATTGCCCTTCATTCATTCACCGAATGACTTCTCAACAAAATAGTGCCATATTTTATTTGTGATGCAGGTATCTCTCTGAGAAGTCTAGGAAGAATTCAAACGCGTAGCCTCATCTTCACCATCAAAGACTTTGAGAATATCATCGAAGATAAGAGTACTATGTGAGATATGCCCCCTGTGCGATTTGTCATTACTCTTTTAACTCGAACCAAGCTCTTGAAGCTCCAAAAGAAAGTCACTATCGCGTTATAAACTAGGTGTTGATGAATCAAATCCTTGATGTCCCACCTCAAATAGAAATCCTATCCTCTTGATTTTTGGAGTTTTCGATATCTTTAGGCGAGGTTCATCAGAATGAGTCAAGAGAAGCACATACCGCCTCTTAAATTTTTTTTCTCTCTCGCTTGTGATACTTGTGGCAATTTCGAAAGATCGTCTTTGGCTCTTCTGCATTGGCACTTTGCGTTAATCCTTAAACATGTCAAAATTTTGTAGGCTGTGTATTTGTTCTGCTAATCACACGCAGGCCAAAACTGAACTTTCTTACTTTTAACCTCTTATTTGTTCTTGGTACTATCATTGAAGCTTTGAATATTCACGTCCTTGACTGGGACTTTGATGCTTATCATGTCGATTTTTCTGCAAGCACGCTCCCCTTGTGGGCCCCAGCAACGTAGCGACGGGCGCTTGTGGGGAATCAGGAGCAAGCCTTCTGCTCTCAAGATTGGAAATGAATGGTGTGCGCGGAGATAATGTTTTCTTTTTTGACCTTATCTCTGACGAAATCCTAGCACAGTTTTATTGTTTTTAAAAAAAACTCTGATACATTCTCTTTTCCTTCTTTGGCCAATAATTAAAAAAAGAGGCCTATGTAGTATGCTTAGGGCCCGTTTGGTTGCATATAAGGGGGAAGGGGAAAGCTTACCAAAACTGACAAAGTTGTCAGTTTTGGCAGGTTTTCTTGCAAAAACGACTATTTTAGAGACGTTTTTGCAAGAAAGCCTGCCACAACTGACAGTTTTGACAATCTTTGGCAGGCTTTCAGCTCATTTCCCTCTCTAAAAGAGGCAACCAAACGGGCCCTTAGTACATTTTCTGAAGGGAGTAGGATGATAATTAAGACCGCATTAACAGCAAGCAAATTAACTACTCAGGAAAAGCATCCACTGATTACTAGTAAACCAATGTAACAGTGATTCTTGTTACAATGTGCTACTTTCAAAACTTTTGCGCCTCGTTTCGTACGCCGCGCGAGAATCATATTAAACAAGAAATGGAACATAATAAATGTGAGAATGAAATGTTCATTTTCATTCTCAGAGTTGGGTGCGATCAGAAAATTGAGGTGGGAAATATTTTTTATATGCATAATTAATAATTAATTAAGATATAATTAGAATTTATCCCATTCAATTGCCCATCATCTTATTAGAAATGTGGCTTCAAATTTTGTGTTTGGTAGAATGACGGTGGGATGCGCATTCTATTCTACTAGTTTGATAGTTATTATTTTCTTTGTATATTGACATATATTATATAAATAATCAGACAAAAAACACGTTAGTTACTTCCGTATACATTCTCATGACATCAACATTTTGCTTTTTTGTTACTTATCATGGTTGACGCAAATTTTCCGGAGGCAACTCTATGTGGGCCCCAAGAACACCAATCATCAGATCACGACACGTGTACACAAGGCTGTTCCACAACTCCGGCGCTTCCGCAAGCGAGGGGCGTCACGCCGCTATCACGTGCTGATCACTGAACGCCCGTCAGCTGTATCCAATAAAACGATGCCACGTTTCCCGTTCTCATTCGTCACAGTAACTAACAAGACGGCACGCTCCCTCCATTCTCTCCGCCTGCATCACCCCGTTCTCCTCTAAAAATATGAACTGATAAAAGTGTAAATTAAAAAAGGTTTAATTTAACAAAACGCGCTGACCTTGGGGGTGTTGCACAAGGGCCTCCTAAACTTTGTTTATCTCATATTACCCTCTAAATTACGGGGTGTCTCACAAAACCCTAGTAACTTTATCTTACTCACCTAACCCCTATGTATGTAATTTACAAATAACAAACAATTTTTTGAGAGAGAAAAAAACTTTATGGTGAAGGAGTATGTTGCATGTAAATGACAGGTGATAATGATTGAGAAATGTTCACTTAAGACACTTTAATTATTTAAAAATTATAGACAAGGGGGTTAGGTGAGATAAGATAAAGTTATGGGGGTTTTGTGAGATACCCATAATTCATGGGGGTAACTTGAGAAAAACAAAATTCAGGAGAGTTATGTGCATCACCACTTCAAACTTCGGTTTGGGGGGTGTAGTGAAATTAACCCATTAAAAAAATGCATAAATGAATTGATTTTTTCCCAATATATAAACTGATAATTTTATTATTTATTTTTAAACCCACAACTTCTAGATTCACTGTGAAATCGAAACACCATATCTGATTATTCTATACTCATTTTATGTATTTTAGCAGTTTGATATATGATATCATTTTGCAAATAAGTTGCTATATTTTACCATTTACAGTATTCCTCTTTAAATTGATATAGTTTCCTGTAAGTCCCTGCATACCAAACTGTTGAAACTACGCCTTTAGAAAATGATGGGCTCAAAAATAAATAGGAAAAATGTTTGGGTCTATAGACAAGAAGCCCTTATCTTTTCTCTTTGGTTTGGTACCTTTACCGCCCTATAAGTCATCCCATTTATCAAAGAGCTCCTTTTTTCTCCCTCTCCTCTCCCGCTCTGTTGATGCGAAGCTCCCATTGAAATTAGGGTTAGGGTTTCATGCGATTCTCTTCTCAATCTCGATGAGTTCATTCTCAGTTCTCTCGGACTCTTGCAAGGCGATGCTTACGCTGTCCCCATTCCCGAGATCTAGGGTTTCGGAGGCCTCGTTCGTCGGAGGAGCTAATGGAGGGGCGTCTACTTCGAGCTCTCGGATTTCGGCTGTGAATTATGTGAGTTGGAGGACGAGGAGGTGTCCTTGTTTGATCTACGGGTTGAACGAGCGGTCGAGCTCGAGGAGGCGTGCTGTTCTTGCGTCGGGCGCCGCCGGAGCTCAGGAGGAGGTCAAGAATCTCAGGCCGTTTCTTAGAGCGCGAAATGAAGAAGGTCAGGTTTTGGTTCTTGCAGAAATTTCGAAGAATTTTGATGTTTATGAGGAAATTTCATGTCTTCAGTTTGTTCAAAAGGACTGTTCTTGAAGAAATTTGTTGTCTTTTTCCAGTGTAATTATGCAAACCCTATTTGTAATTGAGTATTTCTCAATGGTACTTGGCCTCATTAATTTTCTGGCATTGATGTCCCGCTTTACTTCTTGGTCAAGATACATTAGTAACTTATGGGTCTGTTTGGGGGACATTATACTGTAAAAAAATATTGCAAAATTGGTTCTGCCGAATAGTTCTTGTTTATTTTAGAAAGATCCCAATATTAGGCGTAGAAAGGCTCAAATGCAGGTCATGGGACCACCTTTATGCGGCATTTTTATTGTGACGGTTCATTAATCAATATGGATTTTTATTAATCAATAGGGATTTAAACACCTAAATTTTAGACTATGGAGCACAGAGACTTATAACTCGAGTGAAAAGGGTTATAAAAAATGGTTAAAACTTCATTTAAGAAGAAAATAGTAGATGTTGACGCGTATTTTCTTTGCTTATAGCTGGCATAAGCACAAATCAACTATTTAGGATATTCCTCTGTTCATGTAGCTTCATGCATATCAGGGATAGGAAGTTACTCATCTTAAACTTCAACATGATATGAACAAAGGGGCTTCTGTAGGGGCTGTTATATGCAACATTGTTTTATTAAACTTGGTGTCCGACTAGAATCATTTTTCTTGTGGATCCCATGATTATTACAAACAGTTCTGTATCTGCATGAAAGATTCTCTCAATCTTAAACACTAGATCATTGCCGATCAAGCTAGCTATATTTATCGACTAAGTAATCCTTAATTCCTTACTTTCAAAATAACAGTTCCATGGGCTGTCTGCAAGACTGCTAACGAAAATTTTGTCCACAGAGTTGCTTTCCATTGTTAGAAAGGAAGCTGAAAGTGGAAGACTTTCCTCAAATATTGCTGATGGGCTGGAGGAGCTGTTTTTCAATTATCGGAATGCGGTAACTCTTTTTCTACGGTCAATCTAAGATGTGTGACTGTTCTGAATGCTCTCAAATTATGTTGTTTTGTTCCTTTTTCTGATCAGGAATATAATTGTTTTGCCAATTAATTCTGTTACTCTGTGGGACTATGAACTATAGTGTTTTTCTATCTTGGACTTATAAAGCTGAATATAATAGGTTGTGTTTTGACTTATTTTCTGCGTTTTGTTTTTAGTGCTTATTAACTAGCGAACTTGTTTGCAAATTAGGTTTTTAAATTTTTTTATTGGATACATGGTTTATTTTCTTTTAGCTTATTCGGTATTTCTGGCTTCTATAACATGCTTTCAGAAACCTTAGATTTTCTGTCCATAAATGCTGCTATTTAGTTTTGCTAACACTGGCTTGGCCAGCATATTGACAAAATATATCAAAAATTGTTTTATCTAATATTTTCTATTAAAACAAATAGTTCTTAGGATGTCTGTGGCTATTTTCACAATATGTTTTTGTGTGATATCTTTAGATGTTGTCCCATTATTGCTTTGAATATACTCATGATCGACAAGTTACTTCCACTTCTAATTGTTGCTAACTGAAGGCCTTCCTTTTTTCTGTATTGGGAACCTTCTTTATTAACCAACCCAAGCAATCATTATCTACTGAGAAGAATTGGTGCAATGATCTGGTGCTTGTGCATTTTCGTGAAATTTTTGTAAATGTTACCCTTAAATGAAACCATATTGATGAAATTGAATATTTGAAAGGTTATTCCTAGTTATTGAGTTGGAAGACAGTTTATGGTGTTTTTTTCTGTGAAATTGAGTTTTTTTTTCCTGTCCTCGTATTACTGTTCTTGGTATAAATGCCTTATTTATTGAAACCCCTTAACTGAAGAGTGCTGAGTTGCTAATTACTGAAAAATGTATCATGAGTTCTTCTTATTACTGTTGCTGTAGGAAAAGATACCATTTATTTGAACTTGATATTGTATTCTTCTTTGTGACTGCTGAATTCCTAACATATCAGGTTTTACAAAGTGGAGTACCCGGCGCGAATGAGATCATATTATCTAATATGGCTGTTTTATTTGATCGCATTTTGTTGGATGAAGAGGTAAGGCATATTGTTTTTGGTTCTCATATTATCCTTCTACCTGAGTTTGAAACTCATGTAATCTATCAAAAATTTGTGCCATCATAATTCACTGTTTTTTTCCCTTATACTAAAGCCTTTTGGTTTTTGTAGGTTCCTTTTGAGTTTTCATCTCATCATGTGGCAATACGAGAACCTTTTGACTTCTACATGTTTGCACAGAATTACATTCGGCCGTTGATAGATTTCAGGTAACTTAATGAATTATTGCACTTGTGAAATATACTGGTTTCTTTTTGCATATAGTTTGAATATGAAGTCTTATTTAATGTATTTTAAAAAATTTAGAAATTATTAGAAGTATTAACTAAATAAAGTAAATATTATGTTATTAGCATGTTAATAGGCAATTGAACTTTCTTCTACCTCACCAGATTCTTTTTTAAGATAATGTTTCAACCAGAATTTTTTTTCAGAAATCATACGCATCCACTAGATGTGATTCTGTTTGATTTTACAATTCCTCAGCTCTCTGTAGTGAAGTTACTTTTTGAAGTTCTTATTACTTATATCAATCAGCTGAAGTTTCTTTTTGAAGTTTGTTTATGACTAAAATTTTAGTATTTAAATATTTTACGACCTTTATATTCTCATTTCTTTCTCTGGAGTATGAACTCTCCGAGTCTCAATTTGTTGAGTTGGCAATTCTAGTTAGGTCCAGTAGCTAACAATTGTTGAACATATATGCATTCAATAATGGTTTTGTTCAAATGTATATTTGTTGATAATTATTCTCTTCTATATTTAGGACTTTCATTTTGCTGTATTTTCAGAAACTCGTACGTTGGCAACATCTCTCTTTTCCATGAAGTGAATCAAAAGCTCCAGCAGGTACCAAGTATCATTTGTTATGCTTCTTTGTTCATGTGCAGTTAGTTTGATATCAAAATAATTTCATTTCTGGGTGTCAGATTCTTTCTTGTTGGTGTTGGTCTACGCAAATAAGTGTCCTTTGTTGATAAAAGTGTTGTATCCCACAGTCCTGGGATTAGATGGAAAAAGCAGTTAGTCTTTTTGCATCATAAAGTGTTCCCTGTTTTGTTCCCTGTTAGTTTGCAACCTGATGTTACTTTCCTGTTTTATATAGGGCCATAACATTATTTTGATTTCAAACCATCAATCTGAAGCAGATCCTGCAGTCATTTCATTATTGCTTGAAAGAACACATCCCTGTGTTGGTGAGAAAATGGTACAGTACTTTATCCTCATTCTCCATGAGCTATCATGGCAACTACAACATAAGATTTTCTTCATTGTCCAAAAGTTATCATGGCAACTACAACATAAGATTTTCTGATATGTGGTGTGGGTATGAATTCATTTTATTTTTCAGATCTATGTAGCAGGAGATAGGGTTATTACTGATCCACTTTGCAAGCCTTTCAGTATGGGAAGGTAACCTTGCTGTTTCATAGATAAATGCACCTATAGCTGTGATTGCCTGATATTTAAAAGTTTGGTTTGCATTATTTCTCTAACAGAAATCTTCTGTGCGTATATTCGAAAAAACACATGGATGATGATCCTGAGCTCACTGAATTGAAAAAGAAAGCAAATACTCGTACTCTTAAGGAAATGGCTTTGCTTTTAAGGTACACATGCTTTCTCACATTACAGCAAGTAAATATGCATTCTGGGGATATGACACAAATACTCGATATCAGTTCTTTTGTTCCCTTTGACAAGTTGATGATTTAAATTTGACCTTTAATTGAATGTTCTTAAGAGTGCTAATTTCTCAGAGAGCTACAACTTTTTTGCAGTAAGTTTTATATGTAAAAAAAGTTCATAAATCTTAAAAAGAATCTTTTGCTGTAGATACATGGTAGCAATTTCTGCAGCCTTCTGGGTTTTAGCTCTTACACTTGCAGACTGAAGACAAGTGCTTACCTTTGCTCATTAAGATGAGCAGAGGATATCCTATTATCTATTTGAAATTTTTTCAGTTGTGATTTTGGTTCCAGTAATTGATCCTGGCATCCCGCAAAACCTTTTTTCCCCTTTAATTTTCTTTCTGCTTAAAATTTGATAAATCTCCTTCAGTAGACTGCACTATTCCTTTGATGTATCTTTTGCAGCCTTAAAATCTGAGACAGTTTCCTATATGACTTGTTTGGTTAAACTCTCCTGTCTTATTCGGAAATAATTAAATAACATTGGTGAAAGCTGAATTTTGTGAGCAAAGGGAGATTGTGTTCTTCGGAGACAGATATTGTATCCATATCCTTGTTTCTATTTACTGCTGTAATTTTATGAGATTATAAAAATTTTATTTTCCAAGTAAAGTAGCTAGGATAGTGCACTAGGTGCTGAAGGTGAATCGGGGCAGATTGAAGAAGAAAAGAATGACGAACGAAATAGGACAAAATGACCATTTCCCCCTTAAAGTATTGGTGAACTCTCAAGTTGCCCCCTAAAGTATCAATTTACCTATTTTCCCCTTAAACTATGTGTATGTGCTCAATGTGATCATTTTGTGAGCCTACAACCAAATATTTAACATGCTAATGATGTGATTGAAATTTTTTATATTTCTTGTATTTTTTGCAATATAAAAAATAACTTTTTTATAATATAAAAAATAAATTTTTTATAATATAAAAAATAAATTTTTTATAATATAAAAAATAAATTTTTTATTTATAAAACGGTTAAAGAGTAAAAAATTTTGGGAGAAAATAGTTTAAAAATGTTTTTTAGTTAGGAAAAAAAAGAGATGAACTGATAAAAACCCACGAAGAAATACAAAACAAACATTTTATGTCATTAATCTATTAAATATTTAACTGTAGATTTACAAAATGACCACATTGAAAGTTTGAGGGGCAAAATAGGTAAATTGATACTTTAAGGGGACAACTTGAGAGTTCACCAATACTTAAAGGGGGAAATGATCATTTTGTCCAACAAAATAAGAAGCTTATATGAGGGAAATTCATGATTGGTGAATATCATAACCGTTGGTGAATGTTTGTACTGATTGCCTTTGTAAGGTCCATAGCTGTTTTATTTGTTGAAGAGGAAGGTCCTTAGCTCCTTGCTTTTATCTTCATCCACGCACTTATTTTGTCGTAGCAGCCATACTCGTTGCATGTATTTGAAGTTAGTTAATTCGGACATGTTGATGCTAGTAATAACTAATAACTTACAGGTAGAAACTAATGTAGGAGAAAGACATCTGAGATGGGAAGTACCAAAAGTTGATCTGATAGTGCCATACTGGGGGAAATTAAAAGTGTAAATGAAAAGAGAACTTGTGATTACATTAACTTATTATCTGAATTGTTGAAACTTCAAATAAAGTACTAGTAAAGTTGAGCCCTTGAACCAAAACTGTGTCCGCTACCGAGATTTCAAACTTTGATTGTGTGCATTTGCATGTTTTATGTTTCCATTTTATTTGTATATCAATGCATGCTCGATTTATTTGCTCTCTTTCTTGGTATGACATGTGAATAAATACATATCATTGCCTTATATTGTGAGTGTTGTATACTCAAACTGTTGTGTACTTTACGACAATCTGTTACCCACATAAGTTGCTTTCATTTCTGAAATTATATAATCTTTTCTTGCAACCCGAGTGTAGGGCTGGATCACAAATAATTTGGATTGCACCCAGTGGTGGTAGGGACCGTCCAGATCCACACACGGGGGAGTGGTCTCCTGTAAGTCTCACTAACCTCTTTCCTGTCCCGATACACTCCACTTTCGCTGCTGGTGCTTTCCGTTATTATTGTTAGGCTAGCCGTGGATACTTTTTTCTACTTAATGATTACTCTAGATCTGTTTTTACTGTGATAGCGGATAGATGTTACTTTGAAGTTTGAAATGCCCTTTTTTGCATGTTAACCCCACTTTCCATCTATGAACCGGATGACCAATCCTCAATTGTGTTGCAGCAATTATATCACATTTATGCTCTCTGTACTTTCATTTTCTTGTGTCTTTTTCTCTATAAAACTGCTGTTCTGTCTTCTCCCCTCTCAAAGTAGGCAAATAGCCGACATGTTATTTAAAAAAAATACTCTCAATCTTCATTTATATTCAATTATTATAATTTATTTTCATCAGTCAAATCCACTTATAGCATAGTATAAGCCTGAGCCTCTCATTTTAATTTCTTTGTATCTTTGTGCTCTTTTCTTTATTTTCATCATATAATTCATACTGATACAAAGTAGGTCAGGCACCATTTGATGCATCCTCAGTCGACAATATGAGAAGGCTTTTGGAATATTCCAACGTTCCAGGGCACATATATCCCCTAGCATTGCTATGCTATGAAATCATGCCTCCCCCACCACAGGTATGAAGTGCTAAAAACTATTACGTGCTCACTGTCAGGCACATTACTTATCTTCTTTGGTATTATTAGTTTCCCAGTTGTTTATTTTTGCTATTTTTTTCTCCCAGGTAGAAAAGCAAATTGGTGAACAAAGAAAAATTTCCTTCCATGGGGTTGGTCTATCAATAGCTTCAGAATTGAAATTCGAGACTGTTGCTGGTTGTTCAAATCCAGAAGAGGTTACTTTTAAATTTGCAGCTTAATTTAATGTGATATTTTTTCATACTAGTGCATTTGTATTCGGATGGTCCTGTTAGGTAAATTAGCTATTCTGATTTTGATCATAATATGAGCTTTTAACCTGTACTGGCCGCCCACCGCCATAAGCAGCTGCGCATCTGCTCCTTCAACACTTCCCCTTCAAACCCACCCCACGCCACCCCCACCCCCACCCCCACGCAACCCAAAAACATTAAAAAAAAAGAAATAAAAAATTCACCTGTTCTCGTTGGCAAACTGCAATGAATTTGTAATATTTATATTGCCTACAAACACATACTAACATGAAGCCCATGTCAAATTTATTTGAGATATGTAGTTGTAATTTAATCCTGCTTTTTGTACTTTTCTAAGTTCTCCTCTTAAAGGATTCAAGAGAGGATTAGCAGGGCTAATGCTTGAAAAGATGGCCTATGTGAGAACTGAAAGAGCGCCTTTTAAAAGTATATGAAAGTAGGGGTTTTT
>JBAKGM010000002.1:808006-835746 GCA_037177215.1 Asparagus racemosus
TTATTCATTTGCCTGTTTTGCACTTACACCTGTCATTTGACTTCACTAGAGAGATATTACTGTGATGGTGAAACATGCTGTTGCACGGTGTTGGTGAATGGCAGGTTTGACATTCTGGGTTTCACCTTGGACTGCAGCCTTGTTGAAACCTGGGGCGTCACAGGATGTATGTTATCCAATTTAGTCATACAGATGATAATTCAGGTGTGTTCTTTTTCTGTAACGACAGGTTACAGGAGGATTTCACTTGCCAGATGACATCAGTGATGTTCTTAAAGAGAAATGGGACCATGAGAAGTTGAAATTCTGCTTGCCTCCATTAATGACTCTTGTGAGTTCAACTTGTTAATTAATTTTATTTCAAGTATGGTACTCACGATGACAGATGGGACCATCTAGCAATTTTATTTCGGTAACATGCCACTGTCTGATCACAACACTTGGTGTCGTATTTTATTAGAACTCGCATTTACCAATTCCTGTTGGTGATATTAATACTTTCATGGATGAACATGATTTTGAGACAGATTCATAGCATATAGTTCATGGTTCTAGAATGTTATAGATGATGATCTTAAAACCCCCTATCTTTTGTCAATTATATTAAGCTGGTTTCTTGAACAGGCATACTTTGTTTAATTATAAAGTTTATATACTCTGGAGAGCCTCGGATATTGATGTTTTCTGCTTCTGATTATTCAGAAGGTTATGTAGTACAGTAGGGTTTGTGGATTCGTGTCATAATTGCTATAGATAATGTCATGTTCTTTTCTGCAGCTGCTAGGGGAACCAGGGACTGGGGGTTCCTCTACTCCATCAATGGTAGGTTCAGTGAAACAGTGGCAAAAGGCTGATCCTCAGAAGTCTTTAGAAACATGGAGAAGTCTGGCAGATGCTGATTCAAAACTTGAGGCAGAGTTCAAAATGTTAAACGAATTGTCTGGAGAGCAACGGGAGGCATACAACCAAATCATATGTACTTGCAGTAGTTATGCGCCTGACAAGGTATAATCATATGCAGTGTATTGGAGATATTTTGCAGTTTTTTTATTTGATTTTTGGGAAATTCATCATGTTTTCTTTTGTTAGTCATGTTTCGAATAATTTCAATGGAGTTTAAAACAAGGAAGCTACTCTGCTTCATTGTTGTAGTATAGAACAGTTGAAATGCAACTTTTCTTCATATTTGATTATTGAATCTTCTTTTCCTGAAATGCACAAACGTTCAGAATCATAACAAAATGAAATTAGAAGGAAAGACTAGTTGGTTGAGCAGAAACTCTTGTGATGAAATGCTTGTTTTTTATGTTATTCTTGGTAACTAACTTGTAATGAAATGCTTGTTTTTCAAGCTATTCTTGGTTTAGCATCTTACTTGTATTTAGAATGTGTAGGAAACAAAAAATAGGCACTAGCAAGTTGATGTAATATATTTAATAAATTTGCAGTGGATGGGGCAAGTCGCTGATCAGTATCAGGAGTTAGTCGTGAAATCATTGCTTGGAGCAAGAGAGGCTCTCCTTGAGATCAGGTTTCATATGCAACAGATGGGCAATGCTGCAGGTGTTCCAGTAAGTTATGCCCTTTTTTTGGGCCATTCTGTTTCTTTTTTCGCTTTTTTTGGTAGAAAATAGGCCATGTGTTGATCCATTTAATATTCTCAAGTCTAAGAGTGACATATTTACATCCCGGGCTGAATTCTACCCCAAGGTTAGTACTAAAATAAGTGGGTAGGAATTGGACGGATCGGGCCATAGTCACTCATTCCAAGGCACTTTTCGACATAATAAGCAAAATATAACCCGCAGTTCTTGGTCTAGGATGCATGTGCCCAAACCATTTCAACCTGATTCTCCTATTCTACATAATAAGCAAAACATCATTATGTTCTTATCAATCCCTTTTCTTTCTTTATTTTTAATCATATTTCTGCAAATAATATAAAAAAATTTCATTAAGCTGCACCATTAATTATTCTTGAAATACCATTGGATGTGTACTGTACCCTATTTATTCACTTATTAGAAATCATCACAAGCTAGTCAATGATTCACAGGTTTTGCAATTTTTTGTAGACGATTGATCATTTCTTTGCTTGCTAACAAAATTCTTGATGGCCCTTGATTTATTATCACAGCTAATGATACTATTTGTTTCTCCTGCTACTTAATGTCACATGCTTGTGCATGAATTTACTTATTGCGAATTTATCTGATTTGGAACGATCATGGATTTCATAGCCATTTATTATTTGGCTAAGTGCCTACTTTTCCCTATTTCCAAATGGCTCCTTTTGTGAATGCTAAACTTGTCCTGCCATGTGCAAGGCTGAAGATTTTAATTTACTCTACATTGGCCGTCACAAACACAAAACATGATACTATTTGTGCAGTGCTATGTTTCATTGATTTTATGTCGATGCCACTGCTTTTTATCTTCAGCGCCAAACAAATTTATTTGTTTTTTTATAGGATCTTAGGAACCAAGTCTCATAAAATTGACTTCATTTATTTGGATTTCTCGCTTGCATTAATTTTAGAATTCGTACGTAGAATACTTGGATCAATCAATTTGTTGTGGTTATTTACCTTGTTAATAGTCTTCACTTTTCATTTTTCATTTTCAATGATGCAGGTAGAACCAGCAGCACAAACTCGACTTCTGGATGCCACCATGAGGATGGAAGGAGTTCTGTTGGCTGGCGTTCCAGGAGCAGGTGGCTTTGATGCTGTTTTTGCAATCATCCTGGAAGGAGCCATTGATGCTGTAAGAAAATCATGGAGCTCGCAAGGGGTTCTGCCTGTGCTTGTTAGAGAAGATCCTCGTGGAGTTTTGCTAGAAAGAAGTGATCCTAGAGCGAATGGACTATCATCAGCCATTTCTTCCATAAATTTGAATTAACATTGATATTATTCTCTTGAATTGTTACTCATGCATGATCGTTGAAGCTTGATCTATGTGTACGAGGAGGTTGTAACAAGCATCATAGCAATAAAACAAACATCATCAAGAGAGTATTCTCTTTTACTGTTTTGGTTTAATAAAGGTTCGTCGTTGCTCCAGAACTTGGTGTTTTGGGATTATGAGCTGTTTTATTTACAGAAAAAATGAAATAATTAACATTGCAAAATGTACAAATAGCCCAGGTCTGAACTC
This sequence comes from Asparagus racemosus, assembly GCA_037177215.1. Taxonomy (NCBI): domain Eukaryota; kingdom Viridiplantae; phylum Streptophyta; class Magnoliopsida; order Asparagales; family Asparagaceae; genus Asparagus; species Asparagus racemosus. The sequence continues at coordinate 811,163 of JBAKGM010000002.1, forward strand.
CCAATGTAAAGCTTCTTGTTGTGGACTGATACTTCACAATCCTTTTTTTGTTCCATTCTCTCACCAGTAATCTCTGCAGGAACAAGCTCCTTGCCTGAAGTGGTGAAAGCGGTTACGATCCCTGACAACAATCTCCCTCTCAAAAATCTTTGAGATCAGTCTGGTATAGCTATGACACTCACCACTCATCCTCAGGTTTGTAATAACCCTTATTGAATCTCCTTCGCTTGTATTTAATAAGCCAAAAGCAATTGCAAGTTTCTGGCTATGGCCATTGAGCGCCTGAATCTTTTCTTCTCCACCTGCATTGAACAGGAACACCTCCGATGTGTCTGGTTGGTATCCTTCAAACTTCAGCTGCCACTGCATTTGGTAGAGCATCTCATATACTTCATTGCTTTGCGGATGAGATTTGTCCATCGAAACAAAGGTGTGCATCTTCCCCTTAACCTCGACACGACTAAACCCAGGTACTTGAGTGAGTCCTCGGTCAACCATCTTAGTCCTGGTCCTTGCTGCATCATCCCATTTCCCAACCTTTGCATACATGTTTGACAAAATTACGTAGTCTCCAGCCTTTGCACAATTGGCTTTCACTAGATTTCTGACTGCACGTTCTGCCATCTCTAAATTTTCATGGATCTTGCATGCATTCAGTAGGCTTCTCCAGGCTACATCAGCCTGAAGCTCAACTGGCATGGACCTGATGAGTGAATGGGCCTTGTTGATTTTTCCAGCCCTACCCAGGAGGTCAACGATGCATCCATAGTGCTGCGATTTGGGCACAATTTGGTGTTCCAACTGCATTTTCTCAAAGTACTGAAGACCCTCTTCAACTAGCCCAGCATTACTACATGCACTCAATACTCCAACATAGACAGCCTCATCAGGCTCTATCCCATCTCTGAGCATGTTGACAAAGATTGTCAATGCTCTGTCGCCATCCCCGTGGATTGCTAGCCCGGAGATTATTGCACTATATGCCCACTTGTTCTTCTCCTGCATCTGATTGAATATTATCAGACCCTTCTCTAATAACCCACATTTGACATACATGTCTATAAGTGAAGTCTGGACTATAACATTCAACCCGCTGAAATTTCTCATTAATGAGCAATGTATGCTTCTGCCTATATCGAGTGCGCCTAAGTGAGCACACGAGGCGAGCACACTGACCAGTGAGCTCTCATCGGGCATTGAGTTTGAATTTATCATTGTTGCGAACAAGTTTAGACATTCAGACCACAAGCCCATTTTATTATAAGCAGCCAGAATTGAACTCCAGGAAGCAACAGTCTTATTAACCCCCATCTCCTCAAACACTTTACAAGCCGCATCAATCTCTTCACACTTACCATACATATTGATCAAACTGTTACTCACAAACACATCATTGTCAAATCCAAACTTCAGAACATGGCCATGTACCTGCATCCCTTCTCTCAATGCTGAGAGCTGAGCACAAGCTTTGACAGCAAATGGGAATGTGAAGTTATCAGGCTTCACATCTTTCTCTACCATATCATAATACAACTGCAATGCTGCATTTGGGTCTGAATAGTTGACATTTGCTCTGATCATGGTGTTGAAGTCAAAAGTACCAGGACTGTCGAGCTCAGAGAAGATGGACCAGGCATAGTCGAGGCTTCCCCAGTCGGAGAGAGCGCAAACTGAGAGGAGCTCACCGGCATGGCGAGGGCTCTGGTCGAACCCAAGCTTGATGAACTGGGCATGGACCTGTTTGAACTGTTCCATGGATTTCACTTGGTTGAGTGAAGGTGGGCATGGGGACTGATCAATTGGTATGTGCTCTGAGACTTGTGTTGGGTTGTTGTTTGGTGGTACTGTGAATGGTTGAATTTGAGCTAAACCCCCTATCATCATACAAAGAAAGGGAGAAGCATAATGTTGAAGTTGTTTACAAACTTGTGAGGCTTACTCTCAGTCTCAGAGAGGAATGTATTGGGGAGAAAGTGGTAATTTCGGTGGAGTTTAGTGTCTTCGAGTGAAGTTTGTGGTGTGGGATTATCTGCACATTTGAGGCTCAGACCGCTCTTGAGGATTCTCTTGTTGTGTTGGATCTCATCCATGAGTTGCATTTTGGGGTCGCCAGCTAGAGGCTCATTGGTCCATTTGGATGGATAAGGTTCAGGGAAAATCATGGGAAAGATAAAAGTGGATCCAATTATATGCTTATTTAGGCATCTCTGGGAGTTTAGGGTCTGCTTATGGGGGAGTAGCTGTAGTTTTCTCCAGTTAAATTAATCAGCTACAAATTATCAAGTTGAGCTTCATTTTGTTAGCATTTCACAGTTTAGTACCTATAATTACTTACTTTGGGGGGTTCTATAAGTACTTGACTCCATTGTGTTTAGCTCACTTTATAGATGTTCGGCTACAAATGATCAAACTGAGATTCTTTTTGTTTCCATCTACAGTCTGCAGTTCTAAGGCCATGTTCAAATTAGGGACTTGTTTTATCCCGGGACTAACTTAATAGTCCTGGGATATAATAAAACAGGAGACTATAATGAGTTACAAGTTTTTATTCAATGATCCACGATTTGGACTTGCTATTCTATTCTTCAGTAAAAGCACAGCGTCTTTCGCAATTAATACATTTTTTGTTATTTCATCAGGAACTAGAGAGCTGAGTTCTCTCCATCCACAAGTACATACACATAAAATCATTATCACAAGTCATAATGTATCCCTTGTCGACGACAATCTACACAGTTTTATCATGAATTTTAGAAAAACAATTTCTTCCATAAACAGGATATATCAACTCAAAATCAACAGCGCATTGCAGAAACCAACCCCACTTCATGCTCGGACCAAAAAAAAAAGAATAGCCTTTTTATGGCCAAAGGCAATAATACAGGAATCGACTGCAATTGGGATGTTTTAGATCAGTTGCAATTGTTTGTTTCACCGCAACAAATAAACTTAAAGCCCAAAAGACCAAGTCAATTGTGGGCAACAAAACAATATCAATAACTTTAGTACACCAAATCAAAGAGGAAGGAAGACAGGTGCACATAAAAACTCTCTGCATCATCTCTGCCCATCTTATTAACACGAATTGACAAAACAAAGTGAACACCAAAGATATACAAATGGCCTGCAGGGGAATTTAATGTAAGGTACAAATGAATAGGACAAATGATCAGAAAAAGTAAACCCATTATTCAACCAGCTGACTTTATTTCAAGCAAAGAGAATCAGTCTTTGTGCCTCTCCACAAACTACAAGTTTCATCACATTCATTAAGAGAACAAAATGGAGGCTTCAACACACAATCATTAAACTCTAGATAGAAATAGAAGTAAACAACATAATCCGTAACAGTGAATGAGGTTACACCATGATAAAGTGAGAAAAAACTCACCTCAGATCTTTGACTGTTTAGCAATCTTAAACCACTCGGTATGGAAAGAACCAGGCATATCAACCCTCTCATAAGTATGAGCTCCAAAGTAGTCCCTCTGAGCCTGAACCAAATTCGCCGGCACCCTCTCCCTCCTATAAGTATCAAAATACGCCAAACTCGCAGACATCCCGGGTGTACAAATACCCGAATTAATAGCAAGGCAAATAACCCTGCGCCAAGCTCCCTGTCGATCCATTATCTCCTTTGCAAACTCAGGATCCACGAGCAGATTTGCTAGTTCTGGGTTCCTATCATACGCCTTCTTGATTCGATCCAAGAAAATCGCTCTGATAATGCACCCACCCTTCCAAATTCGGGCAAGCTCGCCTAATTTTAGATCCCACCCCTTTTCCAAGCTCTTGGCTCTGATCAAGTTCATCCCTTGTGCATAGCTGCAAATTTTGGCAGCGTAAAGAGCTTGCCTCACGTCGTCGATGAGCTTCGACTTGTCCACTGGCTCACTGCTCAAGATGTCACTGACACCACCTGATTTGAAAACCTTTGCAGCTTGAACCCTTTCTTCTTTAAGCCCGCTGAGGAATCTCGAGTCCAAGGATGCTGCAATTGTAGGAGCGGCAATAGACAAGTCTGCTGCTTGTTGAACAGTCCACTTGCCTGTTCCCTTCATCCCGGTTTTGTCCAAGACCTTGTCAACCAAATAACCATCGCCTTTATCATCTTTGATTCCAAAAATGTCGGCGGTGATCTCAATCAAGAAGCTAAGGAGTTCCCCCTTGTTCCACTCTGTGAACACTTGTTGCAACTCGTCGTTAGAAAGTTTTCCTACAGATTTCAACACGTCATACGCTTCAGAAATCAGCTGCATGTCTCCATACTCGATTCCATTGTGAACCATTTTTACAAAATTGCCTGATCCTCCTTTGCCAATGAAAGTGACACAGGGACCAGAGTCCGGGACTTGAGCCGCTACTTTAAGGAGAATGTCTTCAATGTGTTTGTAAGCTTCAAATGATCCCCCTGGCATTAGAGAAGGTCCATTTCTTGCTCCCTCCTCGCCTCCAGAAACTCCCATTCCAAGATAAAGAAGGCCGAGCTCAGCCATGGCTTTCTCTCTCCTCTCTGTATTCTCGTACCACTCATTACCTCCATCAATTATACAGTCGCCCTTCTCCATGAAGGCTGAGAGTGTTGCTATGGTTTGGTCCACGGGTGCACCAGCTTTAACGAGCATGATGATGACACGGGGTTTTTGGATTGAGTTGACAAAGGATTCGGGATCGTGGAAGCCGTAGAGGGGAAGGTTTCCTTCACGCTTGGCACGTTCTACAGTTTCATCAACTTTGGATGTTGTTCGGTTGTAGACTGAGATGGGGAAGCCTTTCTCGGCGATGTTTAGGGCGAGGTTTTGGCCCATGACAGCGAGACCAGCGAGGCCTATTCTTGTTTGAGCCATCTTTTACCTGGTTAATGAGCATTTTGTCATCAGATACCAATTGCAGAATATATTGTGTGAAATTCTATGGTTAATAAGGTCAAAAGAGGTGAATATTAGAAACCATAAAGCTATAAGGAAATAAAATGTATTTCATCATTATGAGTCAAGAGAAGTGAGATTTAAGCCCATAAGACTAAAAAAGCAAATCAATATATTGCAGATACAATACGGGAGAGCAAATACAATATGGGAACAAATCTAAGTCACAAGAATGAAGAAATAAAAATGTTTGATCATGAAGAAGGTATATTGTCATCAATAGTGCTTCATTAGACGCTACTTCCACCAAGGTTGTAAATGTAGCATGTGTGCTACTCATGCAACTCTTTTCAATAAATTTTCCATGCCTGTAATTTTAATTAAAATGGTCAATGCAAAATTGAACAAAATCATTGTTTACAGTATCACTAAGAATGCTTTTATACGCAAAATATGCAATCTACTAATGCCTGCGCACATAAACAAACATGCACTCATTGTTTTTTCATGGGTATATGGCAAAAAGAGTCCACAAATATACAAAAGAGACAGTGCCTTGGTCTAAAGAAGATAGCATCAGCAAAAAATATGGTTCCAAAGAAGGATCACATTTAATTAATAGATAGATAGTTAAAAATGACACCAAGAAGAACAATGCATTTGCCAAGAGTTTGTTCCCTTAGTCCCTAGTTCTAAGTTTCCTATCCTTAACCAATCTTTAAGCTAAAGCTATTAAGTAGTAATAGTAGTGTTGTTGGCAGATACTTAACCTGTTATTCACTAAAGATTAAAACTTATACCAGAAAATAAAATTCAATTTTTTTGTTTAGAGGAAATACTTTCATCTTACAGGAAGAAACTGCATAATAATTATTGATGTTGTAATAACAGAAATACTGTGGCGTGAATGGCAATTACTTCACCCTACAGCATCACTATCTCTTGAAGCCTTATAGGTTAATATATAAACTTGGATGATAAAGAAAATTACAAAATACCATTTTACTACATCAATCAATTAAAATATACAAATATTCCTGTGTCGATTGACTAAGGCAAAATTGTAAATATACTATTTGCATTAGAAAGATACAGCTACTGAATTTTTGGATGGATTGTTTAGAATCATAAGGCAGCGATTATTCTATTTCATGGAGCAAACAAGGGGGGGAAGCCTTGCTACATTATCTTTGTTCATCATGTCAAAAACATTGTTTCAAAAATTAAACCTTCCACTATAAGTCAACGAACTTTTTAAATTAAAAACTAAAAGGCTTTGCTTAGGTACACCATTCCGATTCTATGCCAGCTAAACTCTTTGACGAATGAAACATTCATAAAGGCAAACTCTAAAATTGCAGAAAATGCAACAAAAATACTTAAAAGAACAATTGTATAGAAAATAAAAACAATAAAATGTCTCATGGTAAAGTTCTTACCTTTTCCACCTAATTCTATAGAGCACTCAAAAGTCAGAATTGATGTATTAAAAAAATATAAAGAAACTAAAGTTACAGCAAACATTGGATTCAGATCTATAAAGCACAACATTGGATTCAGATCTATAAAGCACACAAAGACGAGCACCATACTTTATTCTACATAATTCATGAGATCTATGCAAAAGCATCTAAAACATTTAGATCTCTGCAAAGAAAATTAATCTACTATAACTACAAATTGTCATCAAAGACTTTATATAATAGGATCATAAAAGCCAAAACCGGCCACAAGTTCACAGTTCTATCCAAACTACAAATGTTTGGGCTTTTACAAAAACCCATTATTACAATCACTTCAAACCCATGTAATCTTAAAAAACAAGAGAAACCCAGATGTCAATTCCCATCAAAAGAGCCAAAAGTCGAAATTTTTACCACGAAAAGATTTTTTTTTTTAACGGAGAGGGAGAGAGAGAGAGAGAGAGAAAGCTCAGACCTTGAGATTCTCCTCGCTCGCTCGCTGAGATGCCAAGATCAGCTCCTCCTCCTCCGAATTTATAGTTGAATTTTTTTTCTGAGGGAAGTCAAAATGAGATGGGGATATATTTTGCTTCTTAATTTTGATTTAATAGAATATATGAGTAATAACTTTTGCTTACATCGGTTACGGGTCGGGGTAGGTGAGGACTCCTAGTGTTATGGTCACCGGCCGGTGAGCATGTTGAAAATGAATTTTTGCATCAAGTGGTATTTGGTTGGTGGCCGTTGGGGTTCAATGAATGCTGGAGAAGCGAGGGTGGACAGGTCATTGGTCCGTGCTAGGTTAGGCAGGGATTAACTAACTTGGAGAATTTTTTTAATAAAAAAAGGCACAATAAATAAATAAATAAATAAACATTTTTTAGTATTATATCTGTATACACATTAATAAATATTTCATCTTTTTTTAATTAGGAAATCTAAATAATTAGGAAACCTCGGTTAGGGGGCTACAACAGAGTGGCAACCCAAGTTCCTATTCTCTTATACTGCACTTCTCTTAGAGCCTCCACCTACCTAAGAAAACTCTGAGTGTTGGGCCCCACTTATAATGCGGTCCCCACCTATACTGCCACACAACACTAGGTGAATACGGGCTCGGGAATCAAACCCAAAAGCTCCAGGGTCACAATGATACAGTCAAACCGCGCGAGTCACCCGTTGATAGTAAATGGTTCACATTTAGACATTTTGTTTCTCAACCATCTTTTTTTGTGATTCGGTTAAAGAAATGGAGTTCTTAGGAACTATATTTTTTTCCGATAAATGATCGAAAAGGTGTTAATTTTATTTAGATGTATATCATAAGTTCATATTCTAGAATATCTCGTATTTTTATCAGTCAGCATAAGACGCCATTGAATTCTGAGTTGGTGGGAAAGGGATTAAGGTTTGTAGCCTTGTAAGTTTGTAGGTGATGTAGTCTTTATTCAAAATAGAGAAAGAGAAGAACAATCTGCTAACAATGATCATATGAAAGCAATACTTCTAGATCATAAGAAAGCAGACTGAATGAACGTCACTGTTTCTAATTCCAACTATCACCTTCCACCAACTTTTTCAAGAATTGAAATCAGTAACGTACAAATATTATTACGTACAACTGCCTACATACAAAAGCCTCTAAAAATTCAGCTAATAATCTGAGCATTACTACTCAATCAATAACGCATGCACAAGGTCGTACCACAGAACTAGCTGCATAAAACTCAAAACACGAATAAAATGATAAATGATCCTCCAAAATTGGCGATCACAATGAGATTCAAGGGGGGGAAAGGAAGAACTTTTCTTGCAAATGCAAGAAGGCATCCAAGTGTTTGAGATCAAAATTAAGTTCGTGATAGAATCTTGAAAGCAATAACTCAGAACAGCAGTCGCTCGTCACATTCTTCTGTGTTCGTAAACATATTTCTAGTTTTAGCACTTTCCAAATAACTCAAAAAAATACAGACCCCCGGTTTGAACTCATTGCTCGGGTCAAAGATTTCTTAATAAATGGGGAAGTGCATACAGCGCGGCGTCAAGTGTGTTGTTTCTCGCATTTCTAGCGCTGCTTTAAACTGTTATAGAGAGGCGGCAAGAATCAGAGAAGGTAGGGAGCACATGATTTATGAAGCCACAAGGTCGGGTGTTTCTGCCTCGACTGAGTACAAAGCAGTTTGCACCTTGCCTAGCCAACTGTTCAAACGATCTTTCAGCGACTCGATCTGGGGTATCCCCAAAACCCTAGGCTGCACCCACGAGACATGGACTGTTCCTTCAACCTGATCTATGATGCCTTCAATAAGGTGTACCTGTGAATGGTTAACCGTTTCATTAATCTCATGAATCATGACAATGGAACATCTAGTAAATTTGATATGATATTCAATCGAAGTGAAAGAGAAGGACAAAGTGGATGCCAGTTCATGATATATAGTTGTGGGATCTGATGAAATCCACATAAACAAATAGCTGAATTTAGAACGTTCCGCAAAAATATGGAAAGCCCTCGCAATGGTGCCAAAATTCTTAGTGAGAAAATCATGGATCAGATAAGGGCTTATCATATGATCTCAAATAGCAGTCTTCAGGTGAGAAAGCTGTCTTATAGGCCTTGTAAATTAACTTGAAGTGGCGAAATTTATCCGAGACAAAGGAATGGTCTTTTAGATGAAGTGTAAGATAATTACCTATGGTATATAGGAAATTGCACCTTCAAGGAAACCAAATGGAAAAAAGCAGGGGAAAAAATGTACTGTTCGTAGCAGGTCAGTGATAGACACTTGAATAATTTCAGCAAAACTAAGAAGCTATTTGCTTCCAGTTCTTGGCTTAGAGTATCACTGGCATCTAGAAAGATGTGAGCTACAGATTAAAAAGTTGGAAAACAAACTTACGGAGAGACTTTTCATGAGAAGATATTCCACGTCTTCTATGGAAAGTTTAGTTTGTTCAGCAATAACACTCAACGGAATGGTTCTATCTTCAGAGGGACGACTGCAAGGTACACAAAAGGTTTTCAACCACAGATTAGAAACAAGAAAAAGTTGACAGAGAGGAAGAAGTGAGAGTCTGTTATCCAACAGGGATATCTTACCTGAAAATTATCTCCATCAAGCAAAGAATATTAATTTTTTCTAACAGCTTCTTCTCATTCTCCACCAATGCAGGTTGAGCACTCAGGGCAGCATTATGAACCCGACACAGTTCTTGATAGCGAATTAAATTGCCAGTATTAAATGCCTGAAGTAGGTAATAAAGCCACTCCACCTTGGTACCTAGAAGGCTATTGATCTGCAAAAGGTTATATGAACTCTCAACATTTATAACCAGGAAAAGGCCTCCATAAGTACGAAAATCAGATTGTGAAATGAAAAGCAATAAGCGCAATGTGAATTCCAAAAGGTGCTTTAATATGAAAACACATGTGATAAAGAAACATGCAAGATGATTAATGAAATAAATGTACAGTGGTAATATTGTTTCTCTGTGACGAAATTTATGAACTGTCCTAATCAAATTCATATTTGTAGAATTTGTCGGGTAAACCTCCATTAACCTCAGATGGAATTAGTTCCTTTTTGCCATGGATAAACCAAATTGTCTATGTTTCTATTAGAGACCAGACATAAGACGCCAACCTACTCCAGCTACACATTGTCCACAAAGGTTGTGCATGTCACCGTCCAACTTGTTGATAAAAAATAACTTTTCATCCAATGACATTAAAATAATGTTTATCATCAAGAGTGCATGTCATAAAATTCCGTACCAGAAATCCATATGAACTAGATTAGAATGCAATACGGCTTGGATTTGACGTGGTACATGAAAAAGCTGAATCCCCTTCTGGCAATCATTCTCCAAAGAAAAGATAGGATACCTAGGATGTTCAAGTTGTACATCTAGGTTTGAAACAAAACTTAAGGTCCGTAGTCTGACAAATCAAATAGGTCTTCTTGTTAAAGGCAATCCAGAAAAAGCCCTGCTGCGAGAGCACACACAAAGCACAGCTGCCAACTTTTAAAAAACATAGATAGCCTTGAAATATCTACAGAGCTTTTGCATGGCATAGTAAAGTTGCAGTTAAAACGGAACATTAAAAACTGAAAAAGAGGCCAGAGAGAGGTCAGAGCTGCAAAATAACATCAACCAACATCTGGTATTATGTGGATCCATCCTGAAGCGACCAATTATTACTATTTTTAACTGATATGTTACAAAAATGGTGCGGATGTCACTCCCTGAATTACTCAATTGAGAACAGATCACTGCTAAAGGTATGAGGTCCATTTTATAATGTCAAAAAGTTTCTCCTCCAAACATCAGTTGCTAGAAATCAACAATGACGGTCAAAATGTCAATTCAAACCTAGAATATCGCTTTTAAATGGTCAAGACCATCTGCATAAATAAGCATGTAGCACATCCGCTGTTTGCTTAATAAGTTCATCAACAACCAAGGCAAAGCGATGAAAGTTCTTGACGTACGCGTCTACTGATAGGGAATGGATTGTCACTCTTATAGTTGTTCTCAAATATTTACTATGTGTTTTGCATAGTAACTTTATAAGTTAGAAGTTCACTTTTTCAGTTGCAAATGAACCATGGTTTCTCTACTTCTCAACCATCTGTTGACAGAGATATCTAATACAGCAAGTTACTTCTCAACCATGTGTTATGTCCAATACAATTAGTCACTGTTACTTTGACACTCACTTCCTCATAACGAAGAATCCTTTTCCAGGACATGGCCTCTTTTCTCATCCTAAGTTGCAAACCTAGCTAATGTTCACTCTCCTCAACCATTTGCTAACATAAATATCCAAATATCCAACACCATCAACCTTGCTTCCTCCCTCGACCACAATAGTGAAATTCCGATGAGATATTTACAACCAAAAGTTAATGTATAATTATCCATTATGGATCATTAGATCTTGGAAAGAAAATTTCAGTCATAGGTCAAAGTACAATTTCACTTACAATTGGATGGGCTAGCAACTCTCCAAAGTTATAGATATTATCACCCAACAAAGCAGACAGAGAGAGGTCAAACGCCAAATCCTGAAAACAAAAGAACAGCAAATAGAGAAATTAGTAAAATGATGTGTGTAGTCATCCCTATAGCCACTCAGTCAATCAAAGAGAAATAATGCAGTGGGTAAAAATTCACTTCATAATAGAAACAGGAGGATATGATGATCGTAAATTCAAAAAAAAAGCTAGCAATAGATAACTCAAGAGAAAAGATAGCAGTACTACTAGTGTTGAATGGAGCAAACGGGTTTTTTATAAACTAATCTCATTACTTGGGATAAAGGTCAAGTCAGGGCAATCAGATTAAAGAAAGAAAAGGGTGGTTCCACTTCCACAAGTTTGAAACTTCAAAACGTTCTACCAACTAACCTTGGAAGTAATATTAAGTGCATTTGCAATGAAAAGGCGCAAAAAATTATCTGACGATTTACAAGGAAATAAGAAGAGGAGGCCCATAAATAACATCTAAATTTTAATAAATAATCGATAAGCAACTGTGCTACGTTAAGATTTTTCTAGAGCTGCAAAAGATCTCTGAATTATCAAAATTCTTCACTCTTCAAATTTTTCTAGCATTTATGGTGAAAATTACTCATACACGTCTAGACCAAGAAAATAATCACAAATAAATTAATAACACATAAAGAGACTTAAAAGCTAGTTTGTACTCACAAAACTTGTGTGTCAAAAGTAGGGGTGGAAAGCGACCGAATCGAATTGCATATATGCATATTCGAGATCGAATCCGGTCGTATTTATAATATTTGAATTCAGGTCGAATAGCAGAATGCTATTCATGTTTGATCCGTTTATAAATTAAACATTCAGAAAATCTTTGCGAATATTCGTTAGCCTAGTTGGTCTGTGGCTTGGGCTTCGAAGTCTCAGGTCCTTGGTTCGACTCTTGAAAAAAAATATGTCTTCCATAATTTCTTTGTAGATTTGTGCACAAACACCCTCCAAATTATATATATATGCAAATCTGTCCTCAAAAGCATCATAATCGTTTATTTCTCTTCTAAATTGCCTTTTCATTCAAATTTATGCCTCAATTGAAACTAACTAAATTTTTTTTAAAATGTCTAATCTAAGATTTAATAAATATAAAATATAAATGAATATTTAATAATCATGGTTAAATTTTATTTGTATATGACTCGAATACTAAAAAATATTCATTTATTGTTAGGTGAACTACCGAATCGAATCTGAATGAATATCTGGACAAATAATAGTCAAACTATTTATGAATTATTTGGTTCACTTCCACCCCTCGTCAAAAGCACAGAACAGACAATCCCTAGAATCCAAAACTTGGCAAATTCAGACATGTATCCCGAGAAAAATCGCACCACTAAAGATGCAAATCTGTAAGCTCTGGGTGTGATTTACTACTTGTAAATGATCCCTTATGCACCGTGCCTTAAGTTTTGTTTGAACCTAAAATGAATTATTGAAGACCACTTGCTGCATTTTACCTAACTTCCAGTCTTCCATATTCCATCTAGCTTATACCATTCAATGAAAATTCTCTAGCATTTTTTTATCTAAAAGAGATTGAAAATTTTGACTTTTAACACCAAATACCAAATCAACAAACATGCCTATTGCTTTTAGAGCTTGTATAGGTTAAGCTGAGTTATACAATGTAAACTTGATCCGCTACCCAAAATTGAAAAGGAAGGTAAGAATTTTATCTTACATCAACCGAACATGTTACAAGTACAACTGGGCAGTAACTGAATCATCTTTCAAAGATCATAGAAGATAGCAACCAAAAAATATATATATATCAACCCTCATAGTTCTCCCTTGGACAATAGTCTAGTAGGAACATCTTGATAAATGTTCCTAAGTTTCACAATCTCAAATTGCATAACAAACACGCTGGAACTTGAACAAAGGAAGTCAACCAACTCACTTGTAGGTTTTACTAGAAGCCATGCTTGACCATGGTTTCCACAGCCATTTTCGCAAGAGGTTAAGGACTAGTCACAGGAACCTTAGCAATTCTTCCTAAGCCTACAAGGCAATGATATGTGTTCCACATCAAATCTAATGATCTGGCATGAAAAAAAATGAAGCATGGTTTATATATAATACTTATACAGAACGAAATGACTATGAGATAAGGATCCAGATCTGCTGTTGGGATCACAAATGAACGCATCTACACTCATCCATACATATACATAAACGTGGATAAGTATTTGAATGTTTATTATAAATAAGAAACTAGATTTTCTCTTTGCATTCATTAACAGGTTTAAAGAAAGAATAAGAAAAGCAAAACATGACTCCTTACTCCCTAAACATGCTCAAAAGAAATCCTAGCTACCCTCTTTAAGCTTGGATGTCTACAAATAATACATAAACTTCAATATACAACATCTATGTGCCGGTTATCTAGTGTGATTCTGTGAAATACGTGGTTGCTATCAAGAACCACATGTTATTTCACGTCAGCAGAAAACAGTATAAAAGACTAGTTACAACATTCATAAAAATAGTCAAAACTGAACAATAAAGAGATCTTGTCAATAAAAATAAAGCCTAAATGCATATGTGTAGAAGATGCAGAAGAGCAGAGGGGGGAAAAAGCAAAAGCTCATTGCAAATTTGTGGTTGGGAAAATTAAAATCCATACCAGTTTGAATGCTTCAGAAAGAGATTCCACTGTTGTGTAAGCCAGATAAAGAAGAGCACCCTTATAAAACTCTGCAAAATCTTGACGAGATTTGTGATATTGAGAAGATACCCAGTAATAACATGCATGGACAGAAGGATCAACATCGGTCATACTGTCCAGGGCTGTCTTTCCATCATCTAATAATTTCTTGCACTCCTTTTGGCTTCCTTTTTCAAGATTAAATTCAGCTATTTGTATCTTCACATAAAGAACTGGCTCCTCAATTCGCAAGTCCCTGGTAGCATGGAGCTTCTCAATAACACCTTCTAGATAGCTAATAGCAGCATCTTTTTCAGAATATTGTCGTGAAACTATCACAGCAAACTGTGCAAGTTTGAGAAGATTGATCTTGGTCTCAAAGTCAGTAATGAAATTATGATATAGTTGTATGAGAGCATCGCCAGCCTGAAATGAAAAGTCAATGGTCGGTGAGAAGCATATATTAGCAAAATCAATATTATACAGGTTACAGCATAAATCAATCCTCAGGAATTTCAATCATAAGTTCTAAGTTAAAACGTACCCAAGACACGAAAATATCAATTTACCATTGGATGCATAAGCAAGTGCCCCCATCACACATGCTCCTTAATAAGCTTGGTTTCCATTAGTGAAACCATGGCTTCATATGGTTTGGACATCAAACAACACAAATTCTTTATTGTTCGGCAATCAAAATGTGGTTTCCCAAACTACAATTTAGTGAAACCGTTATTGGGTGACTTCAGTCTACGCATATTTAGAACAAAAAACATGCTTTTCCAATCTGACCATAATTGAAACCATATTTATGAAATCGGGCTTTATACACAATTGCAGACCGTGATTTCGTTAACTTGGATGAAGTTGTGGTCTCAATCAAATTATGTTCAAACCCGGCATAAATATGTCAATTTCAAGACATGGACACGACAACAAGCAGTCTGTGTCATCTATTGGGATGGCCCACAGTATTATATGTTTGAATATCAGTAAATATATCGCAAGTCATCTTGAATGAAAAACATCAAAACAATCAAAGATTTTGTATATCGTTTAACCATCAATCAGGTATTTTCTGCGCAAACGATGCCCTCCAACATAAACAGATGCACTCCTAAAAACATGAATAAAAGCAATATCAAAAAGACCATATTAGAACAGATTTTTAATTGAATCTAATACCCCCTGACCCTTAAACTTCATATAACTTGCCCCTACTTAACTGTGACTTCCTCTTTTGAGACGATTAAGTCAAATTAAGAACAAGAACCACCCCAAATCTTCTTACGGTTACGAAAGAGTCTGCCAAGTTCAGAATTCTTTTAATTCTTAGCATCTCAATACAAAATCTTCCTGATTTTCCTTAAAATTTGTCACCTTCAAAATTCAAACTTCCTTCATAAGGACAACCTCAGATTCAAAATTCCAAACCCACTGGATTCGACCACCACCAAACAAAACCCTAATTCAAGTCCCAACAAAAATCTATCCAAAATCAATAAACCCTGGGATGACTACAGAACACAAACCTGAACAACGGCCAGGGCGACGAACTGCTCGAGCTTGAGAGTGAGCTGATGCCATAGCTTCTTCTGGTAGAGATCCGCCAGCGAATTGTACCACTCAGCGAGCTCCGGCTGCGCGTTGCTCTGCGATTCCAAGTACTGGAGAGCGCTTGCCATTGATGGATCGAGCTCGAGATGAGAGGGATCGAGAGATTGGAAAACCCTAGGGTTAGGTTTTTTATTTCTTTTTTCTCTTTTTAAAAAAAATTTCTTTTTCTTTTTTCTTAATTTCGATTATATTTTAATTCTGCAAAAACTACCGCGCCGGATTTTATAGTGGGTGGGGGCTGGTCCCACTTGTTGAGATCGGACGGTTGCGATCGCTTTGATGGATCTTTGGACGGTCTGGGTTCTTTTAGGGGGACCAAGTTTTTCGGCTGTGGAGTCTTAGAACACCAAACACTGATGTCTAGTTAGCGAGAGATGGGCACGTAATTTGGGTAGATTTTATTGATGGTTCCACCCACTATTCGGTTTGATTCGGTTTGATTCAATTAAACCTCCCAGTTTCAGTAGTTTGATTGCAGTCTAGAATATTTATTACCGATTTTTATGGTTTGATTGTTGTAATACGTAAATAAAAGCAATACATGCAATCATTTTAAATTAGGAATTTTAAAATATCTGTCTCCCAGATCTCATCTATTTTTAATTATAAGTCTTCTAGATAATTATACTTGGATATAAGTAGTGATAACTACACTATTTCTGCATTACGAGAGGGAAGATTGCAAGATCCATTCTCTTCAACATTTTTCAAGTCTTTTGGATCTCATCTAATTGGATACGAATCTATCAAATCATCATATTATGATACAAGTCTCCCAAAATTATTAAGCTCTTTGAAACAAGTTTTCGTGTTTAATTTTCATCGTTTAACCCAACTAAAATAACAACGCTGTTAGGAATTAGATTTTAAATTGCAAATATTTAAGGAAGTTTAGCAAGATAAATTTATTACTATTATTTAATAAAAGCCAAACTTATGTTAGGCAGATTTTAAATTGAAAATATTCAAGGAAATTTAGCAAGATAAATCTATTGTCTATTGTTATTATTTAAGAAAACCCGAACTTTTGATTCTACCCCTATGTGCATCAAAATTTCAAAAATTCAACATACGTCCTCAACATATTATACCACATTGAAGCTAATTAGAAAGATTTAAAAACACTCCATATATGATCCACTACTTGATAACTTCTCCACTCTCCATATAATAGTAAGATACTTTACATCGCTTTTGCTAATAAATTTGTAAAGATTTATTCATATTAGCATTGATTACTAAGGTGTTAAAACATGTTTTACACATAAGTTTACTATGTAATGCACGCATCACGAACACCCGAGAACTAGTTAGGTCTTGAAGCATTGACTTCTTTGTCTCTACAAGGGTTTGGATTGAAGACATGAGAAAAATGGGGGAAAACAGGAAGCTAGCATCCTCATTAGCTTAGTTGGATTAAGTCCATGAGAACTAACTATAAAGCCTTATTTCTTATTTCAATCAAAGAGATTAATAATTTTGGAGGACTCGTATCAAAATATTATAATTTGAAGGATCCATACCAACAAATGAGATCTGGAAGACTTGCTTACAAATACGATGATTTTGGAGGACTCATATTTAAATAGTTAATATTCAAGAGACTTGTTTACATATACAATGATGTGAGAGACTCGTAATCAAATAGATGACAATTGTAGCCGTTGTGAACTGTGTACATTATCCTTGAAGACATACAAAGTGTACATTTTTATGCATCAAGAATATGAATTTCACAATAATTATGAGATCCTGTGGCCAAATGCTGATCATCTTCAGTTCTTGGTAATTTCAGCAGCATGTTTTTCTTCACACTGAATAAAACCGTATACATTGAAAAGTTCCTGCAGGATTTGGTAATTTCAGCAACCTTATTTTTCTTACTATTGCTAAGAATGAGCTGATAGTGATAGGATTAATATTCCATCTGTGTTCATGAAGTTAACAAAGCCTTCATCCACGGCGAAACTTCATTTTTCTACAAATCACCATTCTTCTTGTTCTTATTGCATTCAAAAACACACGAGCAGACTGGCGTACTACAACGCTGCATACTGCAACGCAGACGTCGAAAAGTCATTGTTAGGTATAGCCAATTAGTAACTTAACATTGACGACATGTTTGGTGCAAATTTCACCTGAATTTCTTCTTCAGAAATGCGAAGGGTATGATAGCAAGCTCTGTCATCTGCAAAAAGAAGGTAGAGTTCAGTATAAATATACCTGAGGCAGAAGAATTCGAAAATGAGAGTACAGGGATGAAATCAACCTGGTAGAATCCAATTGGAGTTGAAGCCAAGACTGAGACTGAGAGCCTTGCTGCAGATGACAATGCCAACAAATGATGCCACTGATTGAGTCGACGATCCAATCACACGTAGCTGGCTTCCAGAGTCCTGAAGATGACATCTTCTTCCTTTTCCCCCTTGATGCTACAATTCAATGGATAGCTGCAAATATACATGTACTCAATTCTGTTTAGTACTACTCAGTACGACCAAGACAATTTGCTTCATGCGAGAGTAGTCTGGAAAAAGTGTAATTTGCATAAAAAACATTCTCATAACATATAAAACAGCCCATTGGGTACCATCTCCAATAGTTTGATTAGTTCAATTGCAAGAATGTAGATGTATATCTTTTTTTTCTTCATTCATGGGATCACATAGTATCCAATTCAAGCAATCTCAAAGCTTATAAACAACATCAAACACATTTCGACTTATTAGACACAACAACATAATGGCCAAGCGAACTTAACTTAGAACAATGAATGTTGATGGTTCCCCTAATACTAAATTTTACTGTTCTACTACTGTTTTTTATCCGACCCCTATTCGAATTACTAAAAGAAGTAAGCAAGAGAGTGCAACTGAAAACAACAAAAAGGAGCGTCTATAGTAAAACTGAAAATTTAAGTGAAAATATGACTAAGTGATACAGGTAGTATTAAGACAGTAGAAGATTAATTTGAAACAACTTTTGAGAATTGCGGGACACAATAACAACTTCAATGATTTGAGGGGCTAATTCCAAAATAACTTAAGACTTGGCGGACCTAATAGCAATTTCAACGATTTGAAGGACTAATTTCAAAATATTAAAGATTTAAGGGATAAATTTAAAAGTGGCAAATACCTGCTGATTTGCGTCCTTGAATTTAGCTGTTCAAGCTCCAAGTAGATCTCCGGTTTGGTCCTCGATACACATGTGCTGTATGCCTCAAGCAGGAGAGGCAAAATCTTGATGCCTAACTTCCAGAGCATAGAAGAAGCTCGGCGGTATCAGATCCAGAACTCTCCGAAAGGCTATTATTCCCCAAATTATGCAGCAAATGTTGCACATTAGCAGAACTAGCACCATATACCCTAATCCAAAAGCAAATCAATGTATTAACTGTAATGTTGTCTTTTTCAATACCATCAATCTCCATCTCTCTCAATAACTGCTTAACTCGACAAACATCTCTAGTTCGACAAAGGCCACTGAGCATGACGTTGTAAGTGTAGGTATTGGGAAGAATACCAAGCAGCTTCATCCGCTTAAACAAACTCCAAGCCTCTTCAAACCTTCCAGCCTTGGAAAATCCACGAATAGCCGTGGTATATGAGACTACATCAAGGTTATAGTTTCTAAACAAAGCTTCTCTAAACAGTTTAATGGCCATATGATACTTCCTTTCTGTAACTAATCCATCAAGAACTGCAGAGTGGACGAAACAATCGATATCCGGAGTGACCGCAACAATCGAATGATAAAATCTAACAGCATTATTAATGCATCCTAATCTGCACAAACTCCTCAGCGCTGCAGCATAGCTATAACCATCTGGCTTCAAGCCTCGAGCAACCATATCATTGTAAAGCTCCAATGATTTATATGGAAACCCACTTTTGCACAGAACACTGAGTAAAGAATTGTATGCCACGAGGTCGAGTGAAGAATCTGACCCTGAAATTAACTCGGGGAGCGAGCTCACTTCACCGCTAAAGCATAAGATAGGCAATACAGAAGACAGGGTATAGGAATCCGGTCTGAAGCCCCTCCGATGCAAATCACTGAAAACTTTGATAGCATCATAGTATCTTCCTTCCTTCGACAAACAATCGATCAAAACATTATACAAAACTAAATCAGGTTCACAACCCTTGGAGACCATAATATCCCAAACACCAATCGCTTCGTTCAGCATTCGAGCTTTTAGGAGCCCTTTAATAAGTGAAGTATACGTCACAATAGTCGGCAAACATCCCGAATCTATCATTTTCCCAAACAAACCAAAACCCAAAGAAACGTCACCAGCTTGGCAGAACACAGCAATCAAAATGCTCCAAATCTCCACAGTAGGCCGCAGACCTGAAACAAGCATAAACCCCATCAACTGAAAGACCTCCTTGATCCTCCCAACCTTCTTAAAACAATCTAAACTTGAAGTAAATGATCCGACATTGAACTGAAATCCTCTCCTAACCATCTCCCTCAAAACTCCTCGCACCCCTCGCCAATCCCCACGCTCGCAGAGATTTCTCATCACAATGTTAAAAGTAAAGAAATTCGGCATCCGGGTCTCTCTGAAAAACCTCATCCCTTCACAAAACTGACCACTCTTAAACAACCCATCGATAATCAAATTCCTCGCGAGCGTATTCGGCACGAACCCTCTCCTACCCATTTCATCAAACACCTCTCGGGCGAAAATAAACATGCCCCCTCTGCAGCAAACCCTCATCAAAATCAAGAAAGTTTTGGCCTCCGTAGGAGACCCAACGGCCTCCAGCTCATCCACAATGCCGGCGATGGACTTGAACTTGAATGTCAAGCGGCGGAGGACGGGGATCATTACGTCGAGCGAGTCGCGGGCGTGGAAGAAGTCGGGCCGGCGAGAGCACCAGAGGAAGAAGCTGAGGGAGATTGAGTCCGATGGGCATCTGGAGAGGGTCGAGTTGATGAGGCCGGAGGAGAGCTGAAGGGTTTTAGAGGGGTTTAGTGAGCTCGGGGGTTTGCATGAAACTGAGTGGAGAAGTCGCTGGAATCTCAATATCATTGCAGGGTGAGGGATTCAATGGAGGATCCCCAACAAAGGGAGGATTAAGGGGGAGAGAGAGGAGCTGAGCATTTGAGGAACATTAATGGCGATGCTCGCGGGAGAGCCAAACGCCGCTGTTTTCGTGTTGACTGTAATGGGTTACAGACAAATACACTAACGAAAGGTTTTTTTCGATCTTAGTCCATCATATCTTTCACATTTTTTAATTAGTCCCTCAAATCATTGAAATTGTTATCAGATGCCCCTATTTTTAAATTATTTTGAATTTAGAGTCAGTCTGATGTAAGTAGTAGCTTATAGAAACAACTTTTATAAATTGTTGGAAATAGTCGTTTGGTAGTCATATATTAAAAGCTGCTCCGAAAAGTTGTTTAAGGTGTTTCGCAACACTGTGATTAAAGACCATCATTAAAATATTATGAACATATATGATATACAAACTAAAAAAAGGAAAAAATACTTTTAAATGCATCATGAGGTTTGCTTCTAAAAGCCCCCTTTTGAAAACAGAAGTAATCTCAGAAAGCATGGAAAAAAAATTCGCCAAACATTATTATTGCAGTTTCAGAGCTACTCCCAAAAAATAACCAGAAGCACCCCAAAAAAAGCAATAACAAACTGACCCTTAGTCCCTCAAATCATTGAAATACTTATACTGATATCTTGTGGATGCAAAATCTAAACAAATCCTAAATCTACTTGGTATCACGTCTCCAATGCCTCCTCTCTTTATCAGAAGACAGACACATCAAACAACTTTCATACAAAGAAGGCAAACAAACATAAGCTATTTTTTTGCTCAATTTTCTCATGTATAGTAGACAAAACTACTGATTTCAAAAATCAAGCTATCCGTCTTGTAAACAAAATTAGCAGATGCTGCTGTATAAACCACAAAGTTAAAAGAAAACTGTAAATGAAACCCAGTTCGAGTTCTTGGCATCCTCAGAATAAGATAAGATCCTCCGACAAGCCCACCCTTTTCTTCCCGAAAATCATTTCATCGAGATCATTCATCAAGTCGTTGCCTTCTCCAGATCTTGCTGGAGAACCTGCTGGCTTTCCCGCGAGAGCTCCTTCTTTACTGAACTGAGGAGACTCTTCAGGTTCAACTGATACCGGGATCATTGCAAGCTCTGGCTCGGTTTGGGCAGCTAGAGGTTTTTTTAGTTCTTCACATTTGGAGATTGCCTTTTGAAGTTCGTCGTTGATATTCAGTGCTTCGAACAGCACAGCTTCGCTGTCTTCGGCTGTCTCTATGATTCTCTGGATGGTGCATTGACATTGTCGGTATTGTTGCATGAGGCTTGTCATGAAGTAATCCTGCAAGTACAATGAAATGAAACGATCAATTAGTGTGTGTAAAACTACCATGAACTTTCAAAACTGCGGGAAAACGCCAATGCCTAATTGCATCAAAGCTTTAGGCAACTATTTTCAGATTTTAATTGGAATTTCAGCCTTAACGAACCAAAACTAATATAATCACAATGCACCAAAAATAAAATCAAACTATCAAAATTCACTCCGTGCTTAAAAATAATTTTGAAAATAACAGGCGTGTGATATCAACAAGGTGTAACAACCAACTACATATCCTCCTGCTTTCTAGAGAGGAAAAATGTAAAAGGGAATTCAATATCTCAAATGTACAAAAAAACATGTGAAATAAAATAACCTGTAATTGTCTTAACAAAAATTGGTATCGATATTTTCCATTTAAAAGACAATATGCAAGGCAAGAAATATGCAATACAAGGATAAACAACATTGTGCAAAAGAAATACAATCTAATATCAGTTTATCCTCTCTCGTTAGAAATGAACTAGTATACATTACCTCTAATACATCATGCTGAGGACAAGAGGATAAGACGGTTGAAAGAATATTGATGCTGATTCGAGCAACATCAAGCTCTTCCTTTCTTTGCTCAGCTGTTAAACTCTCAAAAGGAACATCATGATCAGCCTGACTAGCTGCATTGGCATAAGATTCTGACTCTGGAACTGAACGGGGCGGGGTAAATATTGGAGCCAAACTCTCGTCATCTCTACCAGGAAAACGTATGCCCCTAGATTTTAAACTCTGCAAGAAATTAAATACCATCAGGTTTTGATGAGACAGAAATCAAATACCATCAGGTTTTGATGAGACAGAAATCAAGAGTTTCTCGCTTATCGCTTCGAAAAATACATACCAAAGGCTGGTAGCTAACCGATATGGATTAAACAAACATAATATTCTTCTATGATAATGCATACTGTTTTCCTAACGTACTAGTAACTCTAATACCCTAAAAATTTTATTACTTTACATGAATAAAAACAAAACTATCAAAAGAGAAACTAAAAGGAGATTTCCTTCTGATAGTAGGCAAATATGGCAGTTCTCATAAAATTTATGAATTATTCTTTTAATTGCTCATGAAAAAAAGATATCCAAGCTTCTTCGCGATGTCCGTGAAACTGAAACATGCTATGTAATTGATAGTTTAACATGTATTCGTCAGGTATTTTATCAAAATAACTTGCTGAATGAACATATACTAAGTTATTAACAAGTAATTCTCGATGGCTTTTATACCTTGTATGTCTCCTCAAACACTGGCAGGTATCGAAGCTCGCTCCCCGACTCTCCCCACGATTCAATCAAAACAAGAGCCTTATTCCGATTATTCACCACAGTCATAGGATCATCAATCAACCTCACCATCTCATCAACTACTCTCGCGGCAGCAACCTCAGAGAAACCCTTTTCACAGTTCTTAACACAAGCCTCAAGCAGAACCAATGCAAGATACTGAATCCTCGCATTCTTCAACATTATTCGCTTCTTGATACCTCGAATAAATTCACCACCATTAACACTTTCTTCGTTGATCATGTCGCAGATTTTGAGGTTAGTAGCCCAATCGGGCTCCTGTAAGGTCTCGGCAGTGGCCTTTATGATGATTTTCTCTGCTTCACTCTGACCGTGGAAGAACTCCTTCATCTTTTGACTAATTTCTGAACCACCGATCTTGAGACGTTCACCAAAGGCAGTAAATTTCTCCATAATATTGTCACTCATCTTCACAAAATATAGAGTAATAAATACTAGACCTCCTAAAAACAGCAAAAAATTAGAAACTTTACTTCAAATTATGAAAAACTGGAGAAACAAAACAAAACAAAACAAAACAGAAAATTGGTAACTTTCTCCGTAATATCAAATTATGCACACAAGGATTAACACCTGAAAAAAAACAACTCAAGAAAAAAAAAACTAACTGAAGCAGACACTATTAAATGTGTCTTCCTAGTGTTTCTAAATTTTAATCGCCGCCACGATAAAATTCCGAAAATCAAAATAAAAGGAACTGAACGATTGATTATAAGAAATTAAGTAATCTAAGAGCAAGATTGCATGGCATTACCTCAGAGAATTGAACTTGTTTCTTCTCCAATTGCTCTCGTTTGAAATTGAAGACTTCCTGTTGATTCCTCTGTTTATGTAGGATTCAAATAAAGGGCTAATTAGTTAAGTAAAGTTGGAGTTAATTCTCTAAACTTGAGACTGTGTCCACCGTTGGATCCTACCTTCTTAATTAATGAGCCGTTAGATTTAACGCTAAACCGAGGACTAGACGGATTGTTCGCGGGATTGTTTTCCTAGTAGAGTTGGTAGTACTATCGACCGGGGAGTTCAAGTTGGGCTGGGTTTGTTTTGGCAGTGGATTGGGCTGGGTTTGCTTTTGTGTTTCTGTTTTTGTTTTGTTTGTTTGTTTGTTTGTTGAGCAAGTAAAGGTATTGAACAAATTTTCGAAATAAACCCATTTTAATGTTTTTTTTAAAAATTCGACCCATTTTCGTTTTTATTACAAAAACCGACCCACTTTCT
>JBAKGM010000002.1:835846-846036 GCA_037177215.1 Asparagus racemosus
TGGAGAGCACACGGTATTCTTTAGTAAAAGGCGAAAGAATAGTTCGCTCTGTGCTCACCACGCAGCTGCGTGACTTTGTAAGGATAACGAGGAGCTCAATTTATAAGTGGTAGAGCCTGGAGAAAACAGTGAACTGGCCGATGTGGGACTAAATGAAAGTAGCAGCAGCCAGCTACACTATACCGCTTTGGTATCCACGGACCCACCGCATTCATTGGCTCGTTAACAACTTACTATGAATGGACTTGAGATTATCAAGTTTTTGTTGAAAAACGCATTCATTTTGTGATCAATTCTTCAGTCTATCTATCTATGCATTAACAAGAGACATCCTTAATAATCATTAAACTACCCCCATATATATAAGCACAAATATTTCACACATAACTTTTCAAATTCTCAATCATTCTTCAAGATGACAATAATCAAAGCTCTCCTTTATACAAATGAACTATCGTAACCAAATCCACATATTAACCTGATTACACCCAGAATACATACGCAGAAAATAAGTAAAACATTCAAGAATTTGAGAAGTGTGATAATCTCTTTAACTTCTGAATCCAGAACTATGATCTTGAGTCACATTACATTCGTCGAGAAGTTTGATAAGATTATGCTCTGGAGCACTCAACGAGGGTGATATTCCCCGTTTCGTTGGGCTTGGCCGCGGCTTATCATTTCCAGCTGCTGCTTCGGGTTCAAAGTGTGGGCCTTCTTTCACAACGGGCAAGTCGCCTCTGAATCTAGCACTCACAGATGACATCCGTTCTTTCCATATGCTTCCGTCCTATATCCATTTATAGAATGTTGTGAGTATACAAGTGAAGTTGAAATTGTAGAAGCAAAACAAATAGATGAGGGCAATGTGTTTTGGGTTAATTGCGGATAGACTGCTCTGTAGTTCTAAACTTCTACTGTTGCAGATAGATCCCCTGAGTGAACTTTGTTGACTCTTTTACCCTTAGGAGGTTTGTTAAAAAGACAAATTTCTCTTTCTCTCAGGGTAAAAGAGTCAGAAAAAAATTTACTCAGAAGGTCTACATGCGACAACAGTAAGTATAGAGCTACAGGGGCTATATCCCCAATTGGGCGATAGTACAGGGGGATCTATCCACTATTAGCCCATTTTATTTAACATCTAACTCCGACAGTGCTGTACTTATAATGTTTATGTTATCACTGTCTATCGCAAGCCAAACGTACAGGAAAGTTGAGGTAGGTAGCTGATAACCAATATAAACCTAGTTGGATTTATATATATGAATCCTATAGAATATCTGAGTAGAAGAAATACGATTCATGTAGCTAACACCGAAAATTTGGTATAAAGGCTCTATGTGAGAAATGTCTCTGTCACATATTTAAGAATTTGCACACAAGTTACGGTTTCAAGGAGGGGATATCCGTCATATACAATATGTATCCGTATCCGCACAAACATTTCCTTTTTAAGGGGGTAAATATTCCTAAAGGAGAGGCACGGCCAAAAAAGATCCTTGGTCAAAACCAAGGATGTGCCCTATTTGACTCGCATTTTCACCAATTAAGGACTTAAAGTAAGTTGAATCCATCAGTTAAGGATAATCATAACTAGATGAGCACAACCAATACATAATAATGAGTATATACAAAGCTTGATAGAAAATAAATAACTAAAATAAATATTGACGATAAAGTTGCTAAGCACTTAGTTATTACATTATTACTCGCTGGAGTGACATTAAAATTATGCCAGATAAAGAGGAAAAGTGTTAGGTACATAAAAAACAAATAGTATGAAAAACAAAAGGCTAAGATAAAATGCACTAAGAGCAGCTAGGAAATCTTTGGGTCACTACAATCAGTGGCAAGGAATGAAATCTGCTTGTTGGCCAAATCATATCCAACATTGTAGTTCATTTGAGCTTGCATGCCCAAAATAGATGGTTCATACTCATTTTGAAATATATATGCACAATATTTGCCGTCATATTCAAAGAAAATACTGGAAGCAGGCACGTTGACATCAACCCCGCCATAAAATTGAAAGGTGATGTTGATCCAATTAAAATCTTCCATTGTCCCATGGTAACAATTTCCGTATAAGTGCCTTGACTCAAGTGCATCATTCAATGCCATTGCTAATGGGTCGTAGGCAGGGGGATCTAGCCAAATTGACATTGTCCCTGTATCTAATGTCATGTTCATATACCCATCATCAATAATGGAAGAAATGTTTAATTTAGTCGATACGAAACTAATTCCCACCAATTTGAGGTTATAGAGACCATCATCTAAAAGAAATGGAGTTGTCTCGCCTACAATGTTGGCTAAAGATCCAAACAACATCTCGCTGTAGGATTCGGCATCTTTTGGTGGTTCTGGAGGTATGCAGTATGAGAATTTATCTACCTTAGCTTGAGATGTGAAGGATTCTTCGCCTAATCCTAGACCTAAAATGCCATCAGCAACAGATGCATCATTTCTATAATCCTTGTCAGCACAACCAAATACAACATCAACCGTGTAGTGATCTGAGACATGAAAATTGTCGATTCCCATGAATCCTGTTGAAAAGCTTCTATCCTCATAACTAGATCGGAATCTGCATGTTTCAGTGTCTGGATCACAGTAGTATGCATCTTTTTGACAAATAGGGTGATCACACTTTAAAAATTTGTAAGTGGCGGAATTATCAGGATTGAATCCAAGACTCTTTCTGCTACCGCAATTTTCGCACTCATCACCATCAAACCATATTAAATGGCTACCAGTGTCAAGTTCAAGGTACGTCTTTTGCTCGGAGGATCCAACAAATATCTCCCCAAGATAGAGACCGGAATAAAAACCAATTGGCAGTGATGTCTCATTATTTAGTTTTACGGAGTGAATATACTCAAGCCGTCGTTTCTCAGCTTGAAGAAGGTCATGGATAGTGAGGCTCGGATCAAAATACGGCGATAAGTGTGAGTTTTTAGGTAAAAAGCGAATTTGGAATCCAATTTCTGAATCAGAATGAGAGATGCACAACAAGGATGAGAGTAAAAGCACTAAAAGATGTCTCATGACTACAATGTGGATAGGACTGAGGATAGGGATGCAATGTTTTGTTTCTATACCATTTATATAATGAAAAAGAATCTTTCACATCAGCTCTTTTCATGCCCTGAACATGAGCAGGAAATTAAGGTTTAAGCAAATCAAACGAATCTGGTAAAGTTGTTCCTTTCATGCAATGCACATGAAAAGCCCATTTAGAGTTTTCAACAAACCAGATAAATGAGCTTATTTGATTAAAGAGGGTCCTCGTAAACAGACAAAGATGCAAAGATAAGAAATTCTCTACCTATACTAAACATTTTAGTTGGGTTTATCAGAGGTTCAGCTCTTTGTAGTTACGCTTATGACAAGCTTATGTTGTGTTTTCCTCTTTGATCATACTTTCCAGACTAATTTAGATTGTACATATACTTAACATAAGCAGCAATTCATTGCCTGCATACTGCATTCTAGTTAAGATTCAACTTACTAGTGCACATGCTCAGTATAGCCCTGTTAGGTACTTCTTCAGGATTAAAAGATATAACAATGTTATACGGACATATAAAAAAAGACTGAAACTTGAATGGATTTGCTAATAAATTAAAGAATAATGCAGTATATAATCTTGTAAATGCATCTATACTATTGTGTAGAGGGGTATCCTTAATCAAAACAAAACATACAACTAAACATGAGGAATTGAGGCCCCGCTAATAGATAGTGAGTCTACACAGAGCTCCATAGAGAGGCATATAGAACTAAACAGTCAACAAATTATTATTAGACGAGAGAGAAAAAAAAGTGACATGTTAGTGTATGTTTGGCACATTTTCCTTTGATAGCTAATAAAAAATGAATAAATAAATGAAAATAAAACCGGAATGGTTGCTTTGGTGAAGGTGATATGAGACAACTTGTGTAGCTAGTAGGTATAAAGCAACTTACTTGTGCATCCTATAGTCATACTTTGGAATCAAATAGGTTTTTGGGTCAACCAAAGGAAATGAATGAATAATTTGAGCTATAAAAGAGCAACATTAAAGGGTTTAACATATAAAGCAGGTAGGAATTAATTAAAAAAAATATGTCCTGAAGCTGAATGACTATGATACCAGGTCAAAGTCTCAGTCACGACATCAAAACTCTCTGAAGTTTTAGTCAGAGAAGAAGGAATTACATTTATCCTCTAACACTATTTATACATAAGTTTATATATCTATGCACTCAAGTGAACTTCAACAAATATTTTCTTTCCCTGAAAATGCAAAAAATTTACAATGTTGTGAGGAGCTTAGTTCATTACGTTGTTACTCACTACTCACTAGAGATAACGTTGGAATTAAGATAGGCAGAGAGGGGGAATAGGTACATAAACAGCATATGTTAAGAAGATAGAAGACCAAGAGATTACATGCATCTGAAGCAAGTTGGGGATTATAGACTACAATTGATCTGAAGGAACGAAATCTTCTTCTTGACCAAATCATATCCAACATTATAGTTCAATTGAGCTCATATGCCCAGTACAAATGGCATCCATTTATACCGATTTTGATATATAGCTATGCATATTTTGCCCTCATATTCATAGAAAATACCGGAAGCAGGCACCTTGACATCAACCCCACCACAAAATTGAAAGGTAATGCTCATTCAGTTAAAGTCTTCCATCCTCCCAAAATAACAATTTTCACATGCATTCCTTGTATGAAGTGTATCGTTCAATGCCATTAATAACGGGCTGTATGCAGTCAGATGTAGCCAAATTGCTCCAGTCCCTGAATCTAGTACCATGTCCATATATCCCACTTTATTGATGGGAGTAATGTTAAACTTAGTTGACAGGAGACTAATTCCCACCAATTTGAGGAAATAGACACCTTTCTCTATTATAAATGGAGTTGACTTACCTACAATGTTAGCTACAGATCCAAACAACATCTCATAGTAGGATTCAGTGTCTTCTGATGATTGAGGTATGCAGTATGAGAATCTATCTACCTTAGCTTGAAATGTGAAGTATTCCTCGCCTAGTCCTAAATTCCATTAGCAACAGACTCACCATCTCTACTATCCTGCTCAGCGCAACCAAATACAAAATCCAATGTGTAATGAGTTGAGAAATGAAAATGATCAGTTGCCACGAATCCTGCTGCAGAACTTCTATATGCATAAGTATACCGGAATCTACATGTTTCGGTGTCTGGATCACAAAAATATGCATCTTTTTCACATATAGGGTGATCACAGTTCAAAATTTTGTAAGTGGCAGAATTGCTGGCATTGAATCCGAGACCTTTTCTGCTACCGCAATTTTCACACTCATCACCCTCCAGCCATATTAAGTGGCTACCCGTCTCAAGTTCAAGGTGCCTCTTTTCCTAGGAGGATCCAATAGACATCTCAGCGAGATAGAAACCGGAATAAAAACCAATTGGCAGTGACGTGACATTATTTAGCCTGATGGAGTGAATATCGTCAAGCCGTCATTTCTCGGCTTGAAGAAGGTCGTGGATAGTGAGGCTAGGATCAAAATATGGTGATAAGTGTGAGTTTTAAGGTAAAAAACATATCTGGAATCCATTTTCTGAATCAGAATGAGAGAAGCAGAAGAAGGATGAGACTAAAAGCAGTATAAGATGTCTCATGTTTACTATGTGGTTACGACTGAGGAATAGGGACGAAATGTTTTGTCTCCATTTATAAAATGAAAAAAAAAACTCTGGTAAATTAGTTCTTCTCATGCCTGAACGTATGCAGGAAATTAAGGTTTATACAAATAAAAAGAATCTGGTAAAACTGTTGTCACATACAGTGCACATAAGCAGCCTATTTAGAGTTTTCAACCTACCTCAGGAACAAGATTATGTGATTAAAGAGGGTCCACTAAATAGACAAAGAAGAACAAGATAAATATTCTCTAAACAGATGGAGAAGAACAAGATAGAAACTTCTCTACCTATACTTAACCATTTCAGTTAGTTTTATCACAGAGGTTGAACTCCTTGTAGCTACGCTTTTCACAAGGGTAATTAAACTCACAGGTTAAGGAATTAACCTAAGTTGAATCCAAAGGTTAACGTTAATCTTAACTAAATGAGGCCCCACCAATAAATAATGAGTCTATACAGCACTAGATAAAAATTAAAAAGCTACATGAACTAACGTGTTTTCTGATATTCGCCCCTTAAATCTTTCATATTTTGATATTAGTCCCTCAAATCCTATTAGTTCTTTTAAATTAGCCCCTCTGTTAGATTTTCTATCAAATATGTTAACTCAGGTTGCTCAGTATTTAACCGCACATGGTAAATTACAACACTACCCTTAAGAGTGAGTTGAGTCAAGTTCTCCCCACATATCTTCCTAATTCCAATCGAAGTTTCTCCTCTACCCTTCTTCAAATTCCCCAAATCCCCACTCTTGAGCTAATCAGAAAGGCAGGTTTTATCTAGATTTTTTTTGGAAAAGATTGATCCTTCCCTCGGTATCTGCTTGTGTTTCTCTATTCTACTATCTGGCTATTGTTGGGATCAAGGTTTTTAAGGAAAGTTTATTTCATGAATGCTTTGGAGATTCTGGGAAATATCATTTGGATGTTTGGTTAAGAAATTTGGGTTGGAAATGCTTGGAAATTTGATTTAAATGGTGTGGAAATTTGGGGCTTTGGTGAACCTTCACAAGCCATTGTGGATAGACTTTGACAATTGAATCATTGAAGTACCGAAGAAAGATGTCTTTTCCCGTGTTTAATTGCTTGATCCTTAACTAAAACCTGCAAGGCTACCAATTCCATTTTTTTGCCATTTAATTTGGTGAATTTGGGTGCGAAAATAGAAGAGCAACAGCAAGCAAGAGAAGGATCGGGATCCTCTCCAATTAGGTGGTAATTGGAGTGTCCATTGCCCCAATCCTTACACTCTATTCCAATTTTAAGGACTGAGATGAAGCTACGAAGGACTCTAAATATTATCTTGAAAATCACTATTGGCTTTAAAACCACTATTGTGAAAACTGGTTAAAAGATAGTGGAAATCCTACATGAGTTCATCTCAGCCCTTGAAAATAGAATAGAGGGTAGGGATTGGGGTAACTGGACACTTCAATTATCACCTAATTGGAGAGGATCCGAATCCGCAAGAGGAATTGACCCGTTTAGGGAAGATAATGAGATAATGGGTTAGGGCTTAAATGAAATGGGTTTATGGTTTAAATCCACTTAGGGACCAAGTTTTGGGTTTGAACTCACTTAAATAGAGGGGTATAACAGGAAACTCCTTACAAAAGGTTAACTTAGAAGGACTATTCCCTTCAAATTGGATGATAGGTGACCAGAGGGATTAATTTGCAAAAACCAATAGGATGAGGGACTAAATAGTAATTTCAATGATTTGAGGGACTAATTTCAAATTATTGAAGATTTACTAGACTAATATCAAAAAAACCCTAAAACTAAACATCCACAAATTACTAGAAGATGGAGAGAATATAAATTGAGATGTTATGGTGTCTTTGTCAAAATTTTCCACAGTTGCTAATAACATATGATGAAATAAAGAACAGAATGGTGGATTTTGTGAAGGTGACATGAAACAACTGTTGCAGATAAAAAGCAACTTATTTGTATATCATGTAGTAATACTTTGCAATCAAATAGGCTTTTGGGTTAACCTACGGAAATGAATGGTTGGGCTATAAAATAATTTTTTACTACCACAATTTTCATACTAATAACAATCTAGCCATACTAAATTGCTACCCGAGTCAAGTACAAGGTAACTCTTTTCCTCGAGGATCCAACAGATACCTCCCCAAGAGAGCGACTTAAATAAAAACCAATTGGCAATGACATGTCGTCAGACTCATCACTTAGCCTGACAGAGGGTGAATGTAGTCAAGACGTTGGTTCTCAGCTTGCAGAAGGCCATAAATCCTGAGGCTAGGATCAAAACACAGTGACAAGCATGAATTTCTACATAAACCC
The DNA here is from genome assembly GCA_037177215.1 of Asparagus racemosus. Lineage (NCBI taxonomy): Eukaryota > Viridiplantae > Streptophyta > Magnoliopsida > Asparagales > Asparagaceae > Asparagus > Asparagus racemosus. The sequence goes on from JBAKGM010000002.1 coordinate 843,855, forward strand.
GAGTTCCACCATAAAATGTCTCGTGTCTACTAACTGAGGATAGGGATGCAACAATTCATAAACTGAAAAGAAAAAAGGGTAAATAGCTCTTCCCGTGTACTGAACATGAACATAACATTAGAGTTTAAGGTAACTTTGCCATTCTAAGTGATTACCCTTTGATCATGCTTTTTAGACAAATTTAATTTGTACATGTATTTCACATGATCATCAGATCACAGGCATGCCAACTACATATTGCATTCAAATTGGGATCGCATGGCTGCACCTTGGTAGATACTTCTTCAAGATCAAAAAACATAACAATTTGGTAAGGAAAAATAGAAGTAAGACTGACAATCTTGGATGGGTTTGCTCATTAATTAAAGAGTAATGCATATAGCACTTGTAATCTCGTAAATGAGTCTCTATATTGTGTCAATTTGTATTTATAACTCTCTACAAAATTAAATGTGCATCTTTTGTACATGTATTTATAACAAATGGGAATTTTGCATGTCCACCCCTATTAACCTTGCACACCTTGCTTGCTTGCACATGCCTCGCGAGAAAGAAACAATTAACAAGCATGACAAAACTTAAAGTGATAGTGAAGCGTTTATTACTTACATTGAGTATCGAAGGTTCTGGGAGCGGGCACTTAACTGGTTGATCATAATCAGTAGGCTCAGTTGGGTGCTCAACCGGCTTAAATTCAACTGTTGTTTCAATTCCATGGGCTGTAGGGACTGGAGCTGGATCCAAAACCTCCACATTCTGTGCCAATGTTTGCCTCACATCCTAAGCCATGGGATTGACAACTCACTTAATGATCCCAACCACAAATATTAAAAATGAAAGTATAAAGAACAAGAAGAAAAAAGAGGAATTCGGATGATAGGTGTAAGAGAGTCCCTGAAATGGATCTGAGCATATGATAATTGAGCCTAAAACATGAACATTCTTATGTAAGCGTGTAAAATGCAATTTGATGAAATTTAAAAAATTATATCATAGGGTTTCACATTACATACAGTTTTTAAACAATAACATTTAGCTATTAAGAAATTCATAAATAAATGGCAAAGTAAGCATTGTTTTAAAAAGCAACTCAAGTTCTTCCCACATATCTTTTCATCTTCTCTTTCCTTCAGTTCGGGGACAAATCCCGCAATTTAAACATAATATATATGTGTAGTACTTAATTACAAGTAAGATCCACCTTCAACTCTCGATTCTTCACTGAAATCATCCTCATTAAATTCCTATTTTAGAATCTAATATTTAACAACTGACAAGTAGCTCAACAATGAGCTTAGCAGATTCAAACAGTGAAAATGCAAATAAACATCTTTTTAAAAAAAGGCTGTGTTTCCTGATGCAAAACCAAATAATCTGTAAGTAAATTAATTAAAAGAGATGGAGCATAAACAAGGAAGTTAATAAAAAGTAAAATTATTAAAAGAGATGGAGCATAAACAAGGACGTTAATAAAAACCCAACAAAATAAATTAACAAAAATAAACAAGAATTGACAAAATCCCAACAAAATAAACAAAATTCATCACAAACAACGAAATCGAGAACACCCAATACCCAAATTCAATCAAACAAATCCTACTTCATTCACAAAACCAATATTATCAAATTGACCCAAGTCACCAAATTGATCGCATAATCTTCAACAACATCAAAAACCCATCTCTAATTACCAAAAATGCATCATCAAATCACAAAAAATGTAGAAACAGCAACACCCATCACCCAAAACCAATCAAGAATCTCATCCTTACCACTGCGCTCTGAGTTCTCCTATGCCCAATTCTCCCACCTGAGAACTTTGAGAAAATCCCCACCATCTTTCTACCTCTTCTCTCTAATAACTGCAACTGAAGCTTCTTCTGCTCATTCTGTTCTCAGTTTTCAGAGAAAGAGAGAAGAAAAGGGTGGTGACCAGAATCGAATCTAAAGCTCAAATTGAGATAAAATATTCACCACCAACTATGGCTTTCGTTAAAGATGAGTTTTTTTTTTTTTTTTTTTTACTGAGATTTTTGGAATCCCTTTACAGAACTCAGAGATACAAGCGAGGAAGAGCAGAGTTTTTTTTTTTTTTTTTTTTTTGACTTTCGAAGCTATTTTCAATTTTTTTTTCTTTCCCGGCCCAAAATTTTTTCGGGATTTCTTTTCAACCCACCTCGTC
>JBAKGM010000002.1:853961-890833 GCA_037177215.1 Asparagus racemosus
GTATGCTTGGTACCAAGTATGCTTGGTAGTGATGTGGCATAATCATGCCCCTACATCACACCTTGAAAATAGAGCTTCAACACCAATTCACCAACTCCAATGTGGATGTAGCGGTATGATGATGCCACATCACTACCAAGTTACTGCCATATGAAACAAATTAGGAAGAAAATAAATCTCTCTATTCTAAGACGCGATGAAGATCACTAACTTATATAAAGATCAGCCTAGACTTCTCCGCAAAAATCAACCAAATATAATGGCTACAAAGTCTTCGAAGATCAACATTATATACTTGAAGAGGTATTTTGTTTAGACCTCAACTTATTCTTTTTATGCATATAATTTTGGTGCTGATCATTGATCAATGGCTTTTGCTAGTGAATTTGTTAAGCCAACAATTAATGGAGTCATCTTCATCCTTGCATTGGAGCTTAGAAGAATTTTCCATGGAGTTATATCGACAGAGCTCTTTTATTGCGGACTGTTCTTTAGACAAGTGTTATCGCTGTGAAAAGGAGAACGAAGGGGCTATTTTCATGTATGCGTAAGTACATTTTCTTTAGTTTCTCAAAATTTTGTAATACGTTAAAAACATATTTTTTTTATATATTCTTGTCTTGGATATAGGAGTGCTAGCTTCTTCTTTATAGTTAAATTTTTAAAAAATAGTTAAGGTGTGACATGAAAAGTAACACCTTTTCTTTGAAAAAAATAAAATAAAATATTACATAAATAATTTTTGGTGAAAAATTGAACAAAACCTCATTACACGAATAGTTTGGACATTTTTCATTGAATCTAATAAATGATTCTGATTCTCTAAAGAAAAACAAATTATTTTTTTTGTAATTCTTTAATGACTTACATTGTTATATATAACTATGTCATTTTTGTGATTTTTCTCTTAATTATTATATTGTAAAATGTAGAGATCGAGGGTTTTGTTCGCTTAAATGCCGTCGCAGAACTATAAATGAAGATAACAGAAAGAACAAAAAGCAAGAGGATCAATTTGCTGAAACAACAAAGCTTCCAGCATCAATGCCAACTAGAAACCATTGTTAGTGATCATATTATATTTTATTTATTAATTAGTACCTAGCACTAGAAACCATTGTTAGTGATCATATTATATTTTATTTATTAATTAGTACCTAGCAGTTAATGTACTCACTTGACTGGATCTTGGCATATATCTTACTTGCTTAGCAATTAATCTTGTAAATTGATCAATCAGTTTTTCAAAGTATCAAATGTTAACTATGTACACGTGTCTGCGTATGTGTATCTGTGTGCATGTATATATATAATATCATATAATAATATGATGATCACTATATAATAAGAACTATAAATCTCAATGCAAGAGACATTACCATAATTTGAGAACTTAGGCATGATACACATTCAAACACTATATTTCACAAGAATTTGGTGTATTTACATTGACTACAGCTCCCCACGTTCAATCAAATGATAGCAAAGGGAGTAACTCAAATATCATTAATTCCAAAATGGTAACATGACATTACAAAATCAAACAAACTTTTTGCAATCAAAATGATGAAGTGCCAACTGAAGTGAACTTTCCTGTGCCTTGTAGTTTGTTCAGAGTGCTCGCTAACCAATCCAAGCCCTCATAGAGTCCATCGCCTTTTAGTGCGCAAGTACCTTGGATATGCCATACTCGGTTCCTCAAATCGAATAGACCCAAACCCTCGCACACCTCCATCGGTGTCATTGCACCTTTCTGAAAGAAATCAATGAATTTTGTTAATTTGAAAGAAAATATGTGTATTGTCGAAGCATTGTGAATTGAGAGGGGGGGGGGGGGGGGGGTTGTGTTCTTTTTACCTTTTTTGGTATGCGATTGACATGTGAAAAGTTAGACTTGGCAGTGTCACTTTGGGGGGTTAAAGTGAAAAATCTTCAAGGGTTTTTAGTGGATAAAAGAAATTCAGCGGGCTTGTGTGTAAAATCTCACAAAGTTCAGGGGGTTTTGTGGAATTAAAATAGTTAGGGGTTTAACTGCAAAACACCCCAAAATTAAGAGGGTGTTCTGAAATTTAACCTAATTTTTTAAATTTTCTTGTCAATTTCAATCGTCATCTTCTAGGTGGAAGCTCAAAGAAAGATGCACATATGACAGCTTTTGAAATTTTAATAACTTCAAAAGTGATAATAGGAAGAAATTATATGTAATATAACAAAAGTAGCATGAGAACCACAGAATGCATGATACGCACATATATGGATTTAAACGTTGGTAAAGCAACATCATTTGTTACTGTCAAATAAACACTTTCACATACCATGTCCTGCTTGTTTGCAAAGACCAATATTACACAGTTAAGCATGAAGGGATCCCTGATAATCGCCTGACAAGAGAGATATAAAGTGATTAATCACAATATTAAGGACCCAATTTCTCGAAAGAATCAACTATCAATGCTCTTACAACAATTCATCACTGGAAAACGGTGACAAAGAAAAGAAGATAAACCTGGAACTCTGCTCTCGCTTTACCAATTCTTTCTCGGTCCAAGGAATCAACAACATATATCTGCAAGAAAGAATTGCATGTACAAAATTTGAAGTCTGACAGTAGAAAAATGTGATAGGATCAAGACATTTTCTTGATTTTATATGCGAGAATTGGGAAGATAAATTCATCTACATATTTTCAGGTTGAGATTATTTACAAGGCCATCGGTATTGTTAAAGTAGTGCCTCCAAAGAGGCCTCAGTTTCTCTTGCCCACCAACATCCCATACTGTAAATACCACATTTTTATACTGAATTTTCTCTACGTTGAAACCTGGATAACAATAATAGAAGAGTTAGTCCAGAATCCTGTTAAATTCAGAAGAACGAAAAAAAAAGAAAAGAAAAACAACTCTCAATAGTCATCATAATTAACTACCAAATGGTTTAAGCACATAATAATAAACAATGACGACACAAACTTGGTAAAACTTTACATGTTAAGAGCTATCTTACTCTTCAATAAAAAGTAACACAATTAATTTGAAGGGTGGAAACTGATTTCCTGTAGCAAATGCATAATCTTCACCCAAAAAAAGGTAATGCCTATACAATTCAAACGAAAGTAATGCTTATACAATTCAAATAGAGTTGGTGGTCAACTAATCGAGTAGGAAATCTACAAAGTAAGTCATCTCGCAATTCAAATGAGAGCAATGCTTATACAATTCAAATATAGTTGGTGGTCAACTAATTTAGCAGGAAACATACAAAGTAAGTCGTTTATCATGATAAACTTCATACCGATTGTCGGGACAGTCGATAAAACTTCTCCAATGTGCAACTTGTACAATATAGTAGTTTTGCCGGCTGCATCCAATCCAAGCATCACGACCTAAGGAAGATGAAATCACAGTAAGACAAGGTTATTATGGAATAATAATCACAAAGTGGAAACATGACGTGGTAAGAAATTACGGTAAATGTGTTTCACACCAAATTGCATCAACGTTCAAATGCGTCTACTTAGTAATATGAATAATAACAGCCAATTACTCCAGAGAAAATTCAGAGTAGAATGTTGATACATCCGTTTTTCTCATTTATTACATTTAATTGAGATATCCAGACCCAAACCCAAAGGTCCAACTTTTAGCACTGATTTCAAAGAAATTATACATGAAATTCTAGTATAAAGAACTAGGGGGAAAACCCCATCTCAGAAAAACGAATTAAGAGATACCCAGATGAAGAAACCACTAAAAAATTATAAAAATCAAAAGAAAAACGAAGAAAATTACCCTCATCTCTTTGTTACCGAAGAAGCTATCAAAGAGCTTCCTAAAGGCTTGACCCATATAGCCAAGAATATATTAACAAGGGAACTTCAGCGGATTTCTAAGATTTTAAGGAGATTCTCTCTTTAAATTTCGAAGAGAATTTCTGTCGGGAATTTTCAAAGGGTTTTGAGGAAAAGAAGGAACTTTCTCCACTCGTTTGATGAGATTCCAACATCTACAGTGGTGTTAGTCTTTCACGCTGAAGTAGGTTGTGATGGGTTGATCTCGACCGTCTATTGGTCTGCAGTTACATGATGGACGGTTGAGCTGAAATGTAATAGGTGAACTATCTTTTCAGTGGGCCCTTGTCAGCCTTTGGTTTGAAGAAACTTCAAATACTAAAGTCCTTGTTTTTTTAGGAATGTTCTTATCAACTTATTTAATTGATTAATAAGCTACATATTTGATAAAAATATTATAATTTGAGGTCATCTTAAATTACAACTCTTGTTCTACATCTGAGATAGTAAGTATATGTGACTACACAAGATTTGTGAATTTCATGTAATTTTTTAAAACTTTTTTGAGCAAAGCCCTGGGCCTAAATTCTATTGAATGATGGGTTTGTGTGTGCTCATCTTATGTAGTGGCACATGATCAAGTGGTTTAAGCTCTGAAAACAAACTCATTACGTGTCATTAAATAGGTGTTGCTCTTAGAATTCAATTATATCAGTGGTTTAAGCTTCAAACAACCTATCCAACTTTTCATCTATAGAATAACATACGTTCAATTAGTTCTCTTCCCTGCAATAAAAATCTAACAATAAAGTAGAATACCAACTACCAAGTCGAAATATACATTCATAATATACTGACCAATTCTTCAAAGCAGAAAAAATTAGTCAAAATTTTGATACTTCATAGAACCCCAGCTATCATGGAAATTCAACAGCTCCGAATTCATAGGTGACATATTAAAATATCCAAATATCAACAATTTATTTCCACAATAGCATCAAGATTGCACAATAAAATAAAATAAAATAAAATAAAATCCCAAGACAAATTCACAGTTCAACACTCTGAAGTCAACTTCTTCAGGGTATACCTCCAAGCAAAAGCAACATAACAAACAAAATTAACGACACATAATGCAGCCAACAACCAGAAGAAGTAGTCAAGATGCCCTTCATCAAGATCATGAGATATCCACCCCTCCTCTCCTCCTCCGCTCGTCGCAAACGAAATCATCACAACCACAATGGAGCTCAAATAACCACCGAGAGCGAGTGTGAGCAATGACATCGACGTCGATAAGCTCTTCATCGAACCAGGACCTTGGTCATGGAAGAACTCTAGCTGCCCAACATAATACAATCCCTCAGAAGCAGCAACCATGAAATACTGAGGAATTTGCCATAATATGTGCATATTGTGACTTCTCAGTCTCTTTGATTCCATAACTGCAGCTATCACCATTGTTGAGATCATGAACAGATGACCGATGCCCATTCTTAAAAGAGAGAGCTTTTTGGGTGCGAGGGGGATAATTGCATCATAGAGGCAAGCCCAAAACATGAAGCTTACGATTTCGAATGCTGCGAAAGATGCAGGAGGGATGGAGAAAGATTTGATTTTTGTGTGCATTGACTTCCCTTGCTCGATGAAGGTTGTTTCGACTTGTGCAAATGCAACTGAGTAGAAAATGCCGGTTACCCAAATTGGAACTAATCTTATAAACTTCTTGATGTCTGTCTCTATAATGGTGCCCGTTCGTTCAGTTGTACGACTTCTAGAAGATTCCTCCCTTGTGTCTGAGATGAATGCATTTGCATCTTTGTCAATTAATCTGCTGGACACAAAACATAGGGGATAAATACTACTGAAATGTTAGTGAAATGATCAAGTCACAACTCTGTCCAGTGTGAAGGGCTCCTTCTGAAATCCTCTGCAGTCTGGCTCTTCGGGATTAATTTCAGCAATGAATGGTGTGTTTTCGACATGTGATGCCACGAAAATAAGCATATCGAAGGCATGTATATCCAATAAAAGAACCTAGTGTGATGTAGGTCATGATACCAAGTTCTTGAGTCCTCGAATTCGAGGCATTTTAAATCGGACATCTGAAATACATATCAATCTTTATATCATTGCCAACACAAACACAGATTTTTCGCCTACCTGGAATTATTAGTATACTGAAGAGATAAAGGGCTACCCCTCGTTTCCTGTATTTGAAATTTTGGTGTTCCATACAAAAAGCTCGCTATGGCCAGAGCCAAACAAAGCGTCGCAATACTATATCCAATTGAGCAACTGATATTCTCTTGTAACCACACGATGAAAGTCCCCGAAAAAATTCCCCCAGCATTAGTACGAAAATAAAACCAATCGGTAAAAGTGCCTCTTTTCTCTAATTGTACCAGGTTCTTATCATCAAACTGAGATGCACGAGGGGGAGCAGGGATGACTTGACTCCGCCACTGCCGAATGCCATTAGATACAGTCCAGAGTAGAATATCAGGTTCTGAGCTATAGTTGCCGGAGGACAGAAATTTCCCGTGCATGGACCGGGCTTCAGTGATGGAATAGAAGCCGAAAGTGTGATGACTACCATTCCCTACAACGGAGAAAACCCAGAAATTTAGGGAGAACAAAGGCAAACTAGATCCTAATTGATTGGTTAACTGTGAAATTGAGAATGATGCGTTTCGCCGAATCAAACCAGAATTGCTAAATTGGAGGAGCGCGGATTCAAATTCGTATGTGATAGTATGATACTTATGCAATTGAAGGAGCTCATAAGACTAGCTATGTTTTATGAATCAGAATATTGGGCAATTATAAACATGCGCAAAATTATAATTAGAAGAGGTGATAAGATTCATGGCTTCACAGAGGGGAGAGCCATGAACAGAACCAAATGGAAGAATAGGATCCATACAGCGACAAAAAAAATGGGAATAAAGGATTTGTTGTTGTTGGCTTCTTCTCCTGATTCACGCGCGCTAGATCTGCTCCTAGTTTTTTTTTTCTCTCTCTTATCATGAGAGAATTATGTACACTACGCAAGACATAATAAACAAGCTAAAATAGAACATACAAGAAAATATATTGATGACGAGTAGAGAATCATCCTGTAATTTCCCAAATATGAATCCGCAACGAGAGCTCCAAGAAATGGTGTGAAGAAACCCGTTCCCCCCCAGTTTGTGTAGCTTGTTACAGCCGATACATTGTTTTTATGAAACACATTGATAAGGTAAAGTACCAAATTGGTAGATACACCATAGAACCCCAAGCTCTCTAAACAAGCAAATCCTGCAGGTTAACAAATTCAGTGCAAGATAACCAAAATATGTAAATATGTAAATATTTCAGTTAAATTTCTCCTTAAGAATCAATTTTATATCTAGGTATTCACATTATTTCAGAATTAGAAACATTAAATCAGAAAATAGATTACCCAATATAATAGAAGGTGCTTGCCAGTCAACATCTTTGCAATTTGATGAAGATGTTTCTCTGGTATCTGATACTGAATTGCCATCAATGTGACTTCTTGAAGCTTCCTGCCAAAATAATAATAGTAATAATAATAATAATAATAATAATAATAATAATAATAATAATAATAAAACTATGCTTTCATAAGAAAAATCATATTCTTGTACAACTTTTAACATTTTCTTTTAAATTAGATATACAATTAAAATGGAATACGTATACAATGGGTTTCACTTTACTTGAAATTAGATTTTTTTTTTAAAGATTAGATAAGAGAAATTGGGTATTCATAGATGGAGATAAGTCATCTAATTTAAAGTTGTATTATATATGGTTGCACAATTTGAGATCTTAACATAAACATGATTAAAGTCTAGATGATGCACTCAACAGGAAAATGTGGTGTTTGTTCTGTTCATAGCTTGAAAACAATAAAACATAATATACAAACATCCATACAAAAATATGCACAATAGTTTTATGCATTAAAGAGGTTATTGCAACAAAATGGGTCTAAAATGAATAAACTTTCTGAGGGTTTGTTTTTCTTCTTCCTCTTTTTAAGAGAAAGGAAATTGTATCTTATTGAGCTAACTTAAGAATACAAAAAATGACAAAAAAAAAAAAAACCTCAACTTTTGATATAAAACTCCAATGAGATACAAGAAAATAAAATCATGAGGAAAGAGTTAGTACCACATCATGGAGTAATGGTCTCTTCTCTGCTCTCAATTCTTCCATTGAGAAACTGCAATCTCTCTAGTTTTGCTGCCCTCTTTGAAACCTAACTAAGACTGTGCACGTGGCTCTTGGGAACAAACTCACACGTCAATTACTTAGGGGAAAAAAATTTCCATTGCAATTATAATTTTTTAGCAAATACATGTTTTGTTTGAGTAGATGATGTTTATTCGGGCAGTTATCAAGACGTTTCCAATCAACCAAAGCATTTCTTTTGATCTTAACGGCCCCTCAATTCAATCCTCAAAACAAGCACTTGAAGCGCAAGTCTTGTGAGCCATACATGACCCATACCTCTAACCAAAACGTTTCCAATCAACCAAAGCACCAAAAATGCATCACATAAACTTATAAAAGCTTATATTAATCTAAAAAAATAAACAAAAATTAGCCAATTCATCTTCAAACTTGTCATTAATTTCTCTATGCATAGACTCCTCTCACAAACCTAAAATCAACCAATCAGAATGCATCTCCTACCTAGTCTACACCATCTCCTCCTTCCTCCTCCCCACCATCGACCACTCTTTATGAAGCGATCGTCGCCATTCTATTAATAAAGATCTGACAAAACGTCTGCAGCTACAAAAACAAAATGTCTCTTTATTTCTTATCGATAAGAATTTAACGAAACATCTGAAGATACAAATAAAAAAGTCAAACTCGACCAGTTTGACTTCCCACCCACTGATAGACCCAACCATCCCACCCTACACCCACCCAAACAGAGACATTGTTCACGTCCACCCTCTCCGGTGGGGCCCGCCGCGGCCTCTCCGAGCACTTCCTCCTCCCCTCACCCCACCACCCATGCACCCTCTGCATCTCCCTTCTCAACAAGTCCAACGCTCTTCCGCTCGACCGGTATGACTATGAGAACCCGTGGCACGGGCTCAATGCGGTTGCGCCCTTCTTCGAGTGGATGAGGGGGTAGGAGGGGAGGTGCGAGAGAGCGAGGAGGTGGGTGTTCTTCAAGAGAGGTGAGGTGGTGAGGGTGGATGGGGTGGTGTGGTGAGGGTGGGTATGGGGAGGGAAGCCAACGTGGATGGTTTGCGGGGGTATAACGGAACGGTGTGTTTCGAGAGGGCGGTGGTAATGAGGAGGGGAGTAGAGGGGATGGAAGGGAGGAGGAGGAAGGGGGTGTTTGGGATGTTGAGGTGTAGAGCTTGGAGGGAGTGTGGGGGTGGTGGCGAGGGAGGGAGGGGGAGGGAGAGATAAGGGTATAAGGTTGGTGGGTAGAGAGAGGAAGGGGTTCAGGCGATGAGAGGGGGAAGGGAAGTGATGGAGGGGGTGTGTGAAGGGGTGGCGGCCCGGCGGGTGGGTGTAGGGTGAGTGGGTATCGTTTCACTAGGAACATGAGCTTCTGTGAGCAGTTATAAAATCGAAGTTTTTTGTTTTGATTTTTTTTTTTCCCCTTCTTATTTTGTAGCCATTGCTAAATTCTTTTGATTTTGATCTCAGTTAAGATTGTTACAAGTTAAATGTTGCATTGTCATGAGATTAGATTTGTATTCTAAATATACACTAACATCCAAGGAAAAAAAAAGTTCCAAAAATATGAATAAAAATTGAACAAAATATATTTGCAATAAAATAATGCACCAGCCGGGAATCGAACCCGGGTCTGTACCGTGGCAGGGTACTATTCTACCACTAGACCACTGGTGCTAGTTTTGATATGCATTATATAGTTTTAATCCACAACATATAAATAATGATCATCTTAGTAATAGTTGCCTCTCAAGCGATTTGAATCAATAACTTGCAAATTCATACTAGTATATGTTATGTATAGCGTAGAGTTCCTATATAATTCTCAATCTTTTTGTGTTTTTCCCCGATGAAATTCAGGTTCGGATCATGAGAAACACGGACATCCTAGTCTCAACCCAAGGCAGCACCGTCATGGAACTATTCCCCACTGGCTGGCTCGAGAGCGCCGGAGTTGGACAGTACATATACCGGTGGTTCGTCGATTGGACGGAGATGAACTACGCAGGCCCCGCCTGGAGGGACCCCACGGGCCTCGATTGTTCGGATGAGGCGGAGTTGATGGTCGGAGTTGATGGGGAGCATTTGGATAGAGTCGTGAAGGTGAAGAATGTGAGCCGTGTAGACAGTGAGCCAATGACATGTCCCTGTGATCGACCCGACATGGGTACAACTTAATCGGACTAATAGGTTTTAAATAGGAGCTAGGAATCAAATTTAACTCAAATTGTATTAATCTCAACTCTTATTCGAGTTTTATAAATTCCTTAGAAAATCGTAATAGATTCACAATCAGAATTCATCAACCTTTGAAAAAACTAACACGTGGAAATTCAAATATCTGTTCGCAGCGACGTGGAGATCTAAAAAAATAGTCGGATGCTATATATATTTGTTGATGCATGTAATCGAACAGTCACTAATCTCAGTGCGAGCTTAGTTTTTAAGATAGTGGAGTCCGACTTCTCTCTTAATGCCCGGTGACGTTGCTCCAGTCAGGAGGTTCACCTACGAGGGTAACTGTGGAAGGGGTGGAGTTGGGATCTCCGGTAGTCCCTCCGACGATCAAGTTAGTAAAGGAAGAAGAGAAATGTGTAGGTGGAATTCACTCAGATTAGATTACTTACTTAGTTTGCTGTTGTTACTGTTATTTATACCTAGAGTTTGGGGGACATTCTTGTCTTTCAATAGACAGCTGTTGAGTCAGCCCTCTTCTCCACGTGCCGGGAGACGATTGGGCCAGCTCCTGTATGTGCTGGCCGCAGTAGCATGTCCCCGTCACAGTAGCATGCCTTTACAAGTGTCAAGCTGTGAGCGGACCGAGAGTTGGCGCTGTCTATTCGCCATAAATGGGATGAGATTGGTGGCGTCTGCAGTAGCATGGGTCTGAGGTACTTTAAATACCGTGAGGGATGGATGAGTGAAGGGGCCTGTCAGCACATTTAATGTGATAGTGATGGATTGTTGCGTATAGATTTCAGACAGCTGTCGTCTAGGTGGAGGGACCACGAGCGATGAGAGGGGAGAATTTAGGCCGAATGGTGGGCTTAGATCGCTTCTCGAGTCGCTTAGGGTAATTTGATAAAGTGGACGACCATCACCGCCTTTCGCGTCGTCCAATGATCGCTAGGGCGAAGGGTTGGTCGAGTGGACGACCATCACCGCCTTTCGCATCGTCCAAGAATCGTTAGGGCGAAGGGTTGGTCAAGTGGACGACCATCACAGCCTTTCGCGTCGTCCAATGATCGAATAGTTAGAGGGTGGCGACTGATTGCTCTTTCATGTCTAAGTGGACGAATGTGTTCATTTAAGTTAATGCTCTGTTCCCCTTTTTAATCACTTATTAGTGGTTATGACCATAACAATACTCTTTATTTTTTTTAAGGAAACATTATACTCTTGTTGGGAGTTAATATCAAATCGTGATATGATCAAAATGAATTAATGGAGGAGCTTGAAGATCAACTTAGGATTGGAGGTTTGGATGTTGCCTTGAACATGAAATATTAATTAAATAATGAATTCCAAGAACTCCACATTATAAAAGTGGAGGGGTGCTGTCATTTGTTCGAGGAGGATCATCCAATATATTGGTATTGTATCTAATTTTCTATACAATTGTTCTTCTTTTTTATCGAAGATTCTATGAATTATATTTACTGGTGTTTGGAATCGTCGTGCACATCGTGGATGCATGAGCGGAAGGATTCGACTCTATAAATTGTAGAGGGTATGAGCGAGAGAACTTTCTCTTGAATTTTATATATATTGTTATCTTCGAGAGTGATATTTTACTTACTCGTCTATGGAGATAGGCTTAGTCTGAACCACGTAAATCTGTGATTGGATTGATTTCGAACCAACACCTCTTTATCAAAATGCAGCTATTAATTTACGCTTCCTTGAGTTGAAATAGACTCAGTCTTAGCTGGAGACTCCATTCACACATGTTCACACACGGGAATTACATTAATACACACCGAAAATGGATAAATGTTAATAAAAATTAACGTCATAAGTGTGCTTTATCATTAAAGAATCTCCTTTAACCCACTTGGACTTGGTTGGTGACCTCCAGTTGTAAAGCAATCATTCATGTCCAAAGTGCACAATCAATAAAATTATGCTAATTAAATTCTAATCACGATAATTAGCAATCTAATTATCGTTATGACAGGCAATGCCAGCGGATTAGTCGGCAACAAACAAAGAAATGTGGCTTCTTTGGGGGGTCGATGCTCTCTACAATGCGCCGTTCCCGGCGCATTTTAGAAATTGTCAGTTTCCGGAATTTGACTTCCGTGTCCCAACAAAACTACAACTTCCGAGAACCAATAACTAATCCCGTGAGAGCTGAGTCAGCAAATTTAATGACAATAATACCCTTATTTGTCCCGCCCAATAATTTGTTTTTCGGCTATTAGCACTTAAGTACCTTACACTTTTCACTCTACTGCGTTTACATACGCTCACTTATACGTTAAAAATTTTAAAATTTGCACTTTGATACTTTCGACTAAGCAAACCTGAGAATTTTCTCCCAAATTTTTTACATGACAAAGGCTAAGTTTAGAACTTTCTAACCCTTAGCATTTATAGAATTTATTGTTAAACATACATTAATTCTATTTTAATCTTGCCCCTCATTACATTTTAAAATAGTACAATAGCAGGTTTAACAGTAAATGCAACAAATATTAAATGTTAAATATTTGTTGGATATAAAGTATCATCAAAATGCAAATTTTAAAAATTTTACGGTGTATTAGTGCCTTGAAAAACAAGCAAAAGTATATAAATGCAAAATGAGGGAAGGATAAGGCATTCAAGTGCTAATTAGCCACTTGGGCGAAAATGTAACTTTACGGCGACGCCTCTTTCCATTTCCAGCGTGTTCCGCTTTTCGCTCCCTTTTGTCCATACTCCGCTGGACCACAATTAACTTAAAACTAAATCTCTACGTGTTCTACTGTCAACATCCCACGTCATTTCCATGTAAGCTCCTTTCCTCTCCTCGCAGGAACACCACAACAAAAGCCCGCGCCCTCCTCCGAGATCAGCTCACCGCCGCTTAAACTCACCACCCCACCGAAAAAAGCACTCTCTCCAACTCTGATCCCCTTCACTCTCTCACCTCGATCTCTAATGGCGACTCTCGAGGACATCGGAGTCTCGGCCTTCATCAACATCCTCAGCGCCCTCGCCTTCCTCCTCGCCTTCGCCATCCTCAGGCTCCAGCCCGCCTTCGATCGAGTCTATTTCCCGAAATGGTACCTCGCCGGAGCTCGGAAGAGCCCCACCCACCGCGGTGCCGGCGGCGTCGTCGGGAAGTTCGTGAATCTCAACGTGAGGACGTACTTCACGTTCTTGAATTGGATGCCGGAGGCGCTAAGGATGAGCAAGGATGATTTGATCCAGCATGCGGGGCTCGATTCTGTCATCTTTTTGAGGATCTACATTCTCGGGTAATTTTTGCGATTTCAAAGATTTTTTTTGAAATTATAAGTGTAATTTTCGTCGAGATTTTGGTATTGAAAAGAATTCGTGAGAATTTTGGCTGAAATTTTCGTTAAATTTTGCGGAATATGACTATGAATAATGTAATCCATCGTTGAATTGAGTTTTTTGTGTGGAGGATGGCGAGAAATGAAGCTAAATATTATAATATTAATGAACAGTGAAGTTCATCAACTTGTTGGAAACATGAATTTAGTCATTGGCTAAATTTAGTAGTACGGTGGGAAATCGAGCAATTGGGTAATGTTGGTAATGAATGCTGCATTTCACCAACTTAGTGGAAATGGGAGCTGGACATTGAGTGTTGCTAAAGTTTGTTACTGAAAAAGGAGACATTAAACTATGCTTGTTCCATATTAAGAAAGGGAAATATCGCTGATTCTTATAAGGATGTACGATTGGTGATGGATTTGTATCTGTCCATTAAGAGGTATCCTGTCAACCAATTGGTAGCTAATTTTAGGGCGAAAGAATGTTTGATTTCTTAGATAAAACAATGCATTTGGTTACCTCATGATTTCTATGACTATTAAATTTATAGCCTGGTTAGACTGTTTGTTTGTGTCTATTAGAGGGCCTTTCGGCTACTCTAGAACTTCAAAGTTGTGATGAGGGTTATAATTTTTCCTCCGACATGCATGCAGATTGAATTGAATGCCCTTTTCATAGACCGAAACCTGGACTCACATGACATTTTTCTTAAATCCGCTTTAGATGTGTGGTAGATGGGATTTGAACCTGGGTTGCTTTGGTCAACATTAGAGGCCCCTCCCGCCCACTACACCATAACTTCAAAGTTGTGATGAGGGTCGAGGGTTATAATTGTTACTTGTCAATTCATATCTTAGTTGGACGCCGGTTATCTAGATATTTTCGTCTATGGTCTGAGTTCATTAGTCATATATTCTGCAGCACATCTTGCTTCAAAAGAACGCATACATTTTCTTTTTTTGTGTTTTTTGACAGTGGTATCAGTAGTTGCAGTGTTAACTTAATTTTTTCTTTTACAGCTTGAAGATCTTTGTACCAATGACAATCCTAGCTCTGTTAGTTCTTATTCCGGTGAATGTATATGATGGGACATTGAAACATATTCACAAAGACATAGCTTTCAGTGACATTGATAAGCTTTCAATTTCAAATGTTAGCGAGGGTTCTCAACGGTAAGTTGGTTTTCTGAAGTAAATACTTCTATCTAGAATAATAACTGCTCTTAGTTTCTTTTCTTCTTTGTTTTGCTTTGATGATTTTTTATTATTCTGCTCACAATGTGGCATGCGGTGGCGAGTATCAAAATTTACAGATAATTTCCTTACTTTGACCAGAAAAAAGGTTCATCAAAAGGGAGTATCTAAGTTAAATCCTTGTCTTACTTGCTTTATGTGCCAGTTTACGTGTTTGACTTCTGAGGACTTTCCGTTTTCCAGTTTTAACTAGTACTTTGGACTTAACACAATTACCTTGGTTATAATTTAGGTTCTGGTTTCACCTGTCAATGGCATACTTGTTCAACATATGGACTTGCTACGTCCTCTACAAGGAGTATGGTCATATAGCCTTCATGAGATTGCATTTTCTAGCATCCCAAGATCGTCGTGCTGCTCAGTTCACTGTAAGTACTGGTTAAGTTAATTGCATCACATTTTCTATTTCTTTAAGTAGAGATAAGCCGATTCGTAGACAAAGGGGAAAAAGTAAAAAAGAAGTAACAGAAAATGTAATCAGAATTATGTTAAAGTAGGTTACTTTTTAAAGATTTCAACTGCGTGATGAAGATGTGGTGGCTGATTCACAAGGGAACTTAATCTTCCAGTTAGCAAGTCCTTGAACGTCATACTAGCGTATCTCGTGATATCTATCTGTTGCATATGGCCTGTGTTACATTTTCTTGCTGTGCTATTTTCTCGAGGACTTCTCATTCACGTTATATATTGGTAATTTCAGTATTAAAAAATCAATTTGTTTGTTAGGTTATTAGATACAAACTTTTCTTTCCTTACTAATAATTAATAAATACATGCACAAAAAGCATGCTCTGACAGCCTAACCCTCAAACCATGGTAAACATCAAATTGTTGGTTCCTCTCCCTGCTCCTAGAGTCATTTCTTACTTCGATCATAACTCATGAATAAAATCATACACTTCTCTCTGACTGTCTCTGGTTTATTGAAGTCTATATTGGTTCTGCTTGAACTTTCGCATTGGAGAACAATAATATCTTTACTGTCAACAGTTTGCTACTTGTTAAATGATCATCATCCAATGGTGTAAATAAGTTCACCTTGATCTAACTATGTCTACTATGATTTGACTTGAAATGTTGAAACATAAGTTTGATCTCATGTTGCACCTTTGTACAAGTTAATCATTTACAGTAGTCACTTAGTACTTCGAATCTATGATTTAGTTTGTTCATTTATCTATCCACAGGTAGTTGTCAGAAATATCCCACATGTTTCTGGGCACTCTATATCAGAAAGCGTGGATCAGTTTTTTCAACGGAACCATCCTGAACACTACCTTGGCCACCAGGTAATAGATGTTTCTCATGAGAAGTTTACTATCCTTATAGTGTTTATAAATATCAAATTTCTCTTCCCTTATTGACAATTCCCTACATGTTATTTTGCTCTTGAATTATTTAGTAACATTCCCTTTCTTCGTCTAACATGTAGAAAATTAAGTCAATAATAATTTCTATGGTGTTAAACTATTGGTTCAACTGGTTTTGATGACATATATGATAAATCAATTCTCAATTAAACCAATCAAACACATTTAATAAGAATATAGTCATATTTCTTCAATTTACTGAGTATCTATTTGGGTAAATTAAAGGGCTATGCATGCTAGAAATATTTTATAAAAAAAATAAAGCTTGTTTTATCCTAGAAATACAAAGTTAGCTTAAGGTATGTCGAGTTATTAAAATTAAACTTTAATCATTTCAGCAACTGACACGTGGAGAATGATATAGTTACCAAGTAACTCAAAAGACATAAAGGTGATAAATAGAAATATGCAAAAGATCATTGTAGTTTTATTGATAATTTAGTAGTTGCCTTCTTTTAGACCTATTTCAATTTTTTATTATATTTCATTGCCTCTATTTATCTTCTTGTTGCTCAGGCTGTTTATAACGCAAACAAATTTGCCAAACTTGTTAGAAGAAAGGAACGGCTTCACAACTGGCTGGACTATTATCGTCTCAAATTTGAGAGACATCCAGATCAGAGGCCCACCATAAAGGTTCCTTAACTTAAAATCTGTTTCATGGAGAAAAGTCATGATTCAGAGGATCTTCCTCTAACCATGATAGTTCTTCTAATCTTACTACTTATCCATCTGATTCTTTGGTATGTCAGAAAGGATTTCTTGGGCTTTGTGGTGAAAGAATGGATGCAATTGACTACTATAGTGAAAGCATCAGGGAAATTGACAAATATGTAAGTCCATTATATTTCCTTAGAAGTTTCCTGCATCACTTCAGACATAAGTACTTCACAGGGTATTAATGTCTGGATGTTAATGAGATAGTAAGGTACATCATCATATTGATTAACCCTGAGCCTTTAATAGATGCATTTTCATATGAAAAACTAATTTCCAGCTTTGTTCTGAACTGTTCTTTTGTCTTTTGGTTCAGTTAGTAGCAGAGCGACAGAGAATTCTCAACGATCCAAAAGCTATCATGCCTGTAGCATTTGTTTCATTTGACTCGAGATGGGCTGCTGCTGTTTGTGCTCAAACTCAGCAAAGTAGGAACCCAACACGCTGGTTAACTTACTGGGCACCAGAGCCCCGCGATGTTTACTGGAAGAATCTAGCTATACCATTTGTTTCTCTCAGCATCAGAAAACTGCTAATATCATTATCTGTGTTCGCTCTGGTATTCTTTTACATGATACCTATTGCTGCCGTGCAGTCGCTGGCAAATCTCGATGGTCTGGAAAAGGTGGCTCCTTTCCTCAGGCCTGTGATAGAGCTGTAAGTAATTCTGTCATAGGATTTTAATAAAGCGATGAACAGGTCACTAACTTAGTTTACTTTAGCAAGGCAGAATGCTTGCTCTTGGTTAGATTTTATAATAATATCTGCAAGTTGTTATGCTCCTAATCCTAATCCATATCAGATGAACCTTATATGTGACTTAGTATGATGTATGAAGTTCACGTTTGCACTATGGACTCCAGTCTTAAATCACACCACGTAAGTGAGTAATATGCCAGAATTTATTAGACTAGTTTAGTAAAGAGAGGATATCGGCATTCCCTTATCTTGTTTGTATATCCTGAGTGCTATGATATGTTGAAGTCAATGCCGTGTTCTTTGAGAGAATATCCACATGATGCTGCACGTGTATAGGCTTGTTGAAAGGTGGGCTGTGCAAATCAATAATTCCAATCTAGCGATATCTGATATTCCTTTATTCATTTCGAATTCATGCATTTTATCATCAGCATCCTATCTGGAACTCCAATTAGAGGGCATGTGGACTTGATTAATGTAGGATTGTTTAATGGGGCATTGCAGCAAGTCATAGGATGCTTCTATATGGAAAGTTATTCCATTCTTCTGTTGGCTTAAGAACTTTCAGTTGTTACTTTGTGATATTCTATCTAACTATAGTTCTTGTTCGAAACCATATTTGCTTCTCTTCGTCATTTCTTTTATGCATTATAACTATATATTAAATTACATCCTTGTCGTGTTTGTAGATGTGAAGTACCTGCATGATTGTTGGTTTTTCCTTTATGAATTGCTCCTTCCTTGAAATATTTAATGATGGGATTTGTGCATTTTATGAAGATTCAGCATTTACTTAAAAAATTTACTGAATCCTCCAACTTTTCTTATGCAGGAAGGTGATCAAATCCTTTTTGCAAGGATTTCTTCCTGGGTTAGCTTTAAAAATTTTCTTGTACATCCTTCCAACAGTTCTAATGATAATGTCAAAGCTTGAAGGCTATTTCTCTCTATCATCTCTGGAGCGAAGGACTGCAGCTAAATATTATTATTTTATGCTGGTAAATGTGTTTTTAGGCAGCATAATCACTGGGACAGCTTTTGAACAGCTTCATGCTTTCATCCATCAGCCACCGACCCAGTAATCCTTTTTACCCTTCTTTTCGTTAAACCTGGTATCCCTTGTGTTCGTTGATCACATGAATTTCATACTTTCATGTGTTATAAACACTTATGATTTCTTCGAAGCTCAGTTGTACTAACTTGCTCATTTTTTTAATTGATTATTGATTAGCACTTGCAAATAATACATGGTAACTGTCAAGCTTGCATAATCAGATACCAGTAAAGGAAATTTTCCATTATGTTGGTGAATTCCATTTCTGTATATAATGTTTTGATTATTTATGGATGTTTATACATGAACTCGAAATCAATGTAAAATTTTTGAATGATGTTTTTTTTATATTTTTCATCACCCTGCATAACTGTAGTTAACGAGATTCATAATTTATATCATCTAAGCTCCAATTGTTTTGTTTGCTTTATGACCTGTCTTGCACTTACAACATTTGAATCTACTAGCAATACCCGTCGGACCTACTTTTCAATTTCTGCTACTAAAACCTATTTTATTTCATTGATTTCATAGGATCCCAAGAACCATTGGAGTATCAATACCAATGAAAGCTACATTTTTTATTACCTATATTATGGTTGATGGTTGGGCTGGCATTGCCAGCGAGATCCTTAGAATAAAGCCACTGGTCATATATTATCTGAAGAATACGTTTTTGGTGAAAACGGAAAGGGACAGAGAGAGGGCAATGAATCCTGGGAGTATCGACCTTCCTGAGGCTCTTCCAACACTCCAGTTATATTTTCTCCTGGGACTTGTTTATGCTGTTGTTACCCCCATTCTTCTACCATTTATACTGGTGTTCTTTGCCTTTGCATATCTTATCTATAGACACCAGGTCAGTAATCGCTCGGAGTAATCATTTAGTTGTGCTTAATATTTTCGTTCTTCTGTTAAACATCATAGATGTTTTTCTTTCGGGTAACTGAACATTATAGAAGTTATTGCGTTGGAAACTTCACAGTTTAGTAGAAGGTACAACTGTAAGCGGCTGCAAGGTCAATACAAAGTTTCAGCTCCTAATTTGTGCTTTGAGAAACTGACCCTCCACTACTTTCAAATTTCAGATTATTAACGTTTACAATCAAGAATACGAAAGTGCTGGTGCATTTTGGCCGCATGTTCATACCCGCATAGTTGCAAGCATGTGGATATCTCAGCTGCTCCTCATTGGTTTACTCAGCACAAAGAAGGCTGCTAGTTCCACTCCCTTGCTTGCTGTTTTGCCTGTAATTACTTATGGTTTTCACAAGTATTGCAAAAGCCGGTTTGAACCTGCCTTCAGGAAATACCCATTGGAGGTAAGCTCATTAATTTACACTTACACCAAATGCACATGTAGTATGTTTACTTGTTTAAAGTCCCTTCTACCATACCAGAATTCAGAAATTTGTGATGATGGAGGATTATAATTTTATACTTTTAGTGTGTCTCCGCACAACAATACCTTTTTTGAATTATGCTTAAATTTCTTTTCGATAGGATTTGAACCTAGATACCATCTTAAATTCACTTCCATTGTGCTAGAACTTTGAAGTTGAAGTTGTGGTGAGGGTTGAGCGTCATAACTTTAAGGAACTTATAGCATGTCAATAAAATTTTCTAGTTTTATGATGGCTTGTCGTAACTTTAAGGAACTTATAGCATGTCAATACAATTTTCTGGTTTTATGATGGCTTTTCCTACGTACGCAACCTACTTTATGAAACGTGTGAAAATAACCAACCTATTATCCTCAAAAGTTTTGCTTCGATTCTTTCTTCTAGATTATCGGCATTTTGCGCTGACCTAGGCTCCCCGCTAAAATTTCAGGAAGCTAAGGAGAAGGACGACATGGAGAGGACATCAGAGCCCGACCTTAACCTTAAATCATACTTAGCCAATGCATACTTGCACCCAATCTTTCATTCATTTGAGGATGTGGAGACCGTAGACGTGAGAGTCGACAAAAACCAAACTTGTGTTCCATCACCATCAAGCAGCGAAAGCAGCTCCCCACCTTCTCATCCTCAATACAATACATCTCCTCCTAGATATGTGTATCATTATGAGTTTGAAGCTTGAAGATCACATCAAAGTCCATCTTTTTCGGCTCACTGATTTGAGATTCTTTTGCCCATTTGCTCTAATTAGCTGACCCTAGAGGGTGGGGATTAAGCTGCTGCTAGTGTTAATTATTCTTGTAAATGTCGTTGAGTCCTAGTTTATCATTAGTTGGAATTAAATTAATGTATGAGTAGTTTGTGAGTGCCAAGTGTGTAATTATTTGTGGTTGCTTCTCTTCGGTTTATTTGGTTATGGTCACTACTAATGCATTGCAAGCTCTACCTTCCATTGTACTGCAAAAACCCAAAAGTTTTAGTGGGTCTGTATTTTTCAAAATATGTTTTGCCTATGTACTTGTTTGGCCAATCCGATTGGTACTTGGGATGACAATTGGGGATTTAAAAAGAAAAAAAAGGAAAAAAAAAAGAAATGAGTTTCCTCCTAAAGGGTGTTTCAATCATTCACATTTTGAAATAACAACGATAAGAGAGTCTGCTGAGAAAAGTGTAAAGTTTAGGGGAGTTTGTTGAGAAAAGTCTACATTCAGGGAGATTTATTAGGTGGACCAAAGTTGAGGAGGTTAAGTCGAATTGCCAAAGTTGCGTGGGTGTTCTTGAATTAGAATAGTTGAGGGAGGAGGTTTTTTGAGACAGGCCCCATGGTGTACGGGGTTTTCTGGAACCGAGTCCATTTCGGAGCCCAAACAGTAACCTAAGTGCACCCGAGACCCAAAGGCTACTTCCGTAAATTTCCAAAGGAATCAAAAGAATCTCCGACTAAATCTTCCCTCCCCCTATATTAATTAACCTTGGCCCGTCCAGACCCCTTCTCAATTTTCCTCGAGATCCCGACCCGATCTCGTTCCATCGATGGCGCGAATCCCCGCCAATCGTCGGATCGGAGGAGCGAAGGACGGCGGAGACGTTCCGTCGGTGACAGCCATAGAGTCTCCGGCGATCTCGCCGGAGGCGGAACCCTCCGGTGATCGGCCGGTGAGAGTGTACGCCGACGGGATCTACGATCTGTTTCACTTCGGACACGCTCGAGCTCTAGAACAGGCCAAGAAATTGTAAGGATTTTTATAAAAAAAAACTAATTTCTATACTTTTGGCTTCTTTCTCTGTGGCACGGTAGAATTTGGTGCGGATTAGTGAGGTAGGGATCTAAACTGAGTCTAGATGACTAACTAAACTTAGAGTGAGATTTCTTATGAGTAAATAGTTTGCTGATTTCTTTGTTAGTGTTGCGTTTATGGGGGAAAGATGGTGGTTTTCAGTTGTATACCTCCCAAACAAACCCTATTTGCAAATTTCACCCAAATTTAGATATTTGCTAATATCCCCAATCATACCCTCACTGAGTTGAAACACCCGAAAAATATTGTTAAGGAATATTCCCGAGATATTCGTAATTTTTGTCGGTTTGCGAATATGGTTGATTTGGGGGGTATATAGGTCAAATGCGCCATATAAAATTAAGGAGCTTTATTGGTGATAGGTTCCTCTTTGAATTGGTGGCATGAGAGCAATGTGAACTGTGTCTCGGACATTGTCAAAGAGTTGAAGAAGAAAGGGTAGTTTTTGGAGCTGTATTTTAGACTATAATTATGTCATGTTTATTGGTCAAATTTTGTCGGCAGAGTTCGTGGATGGAGTATAATTTCCATTGGCCGTGCATCTGTGATGAAGTCTCTGATTGTAATTGGTTATTAATGATATTAAATACAACTGTCTACAGCTCCATATGGAAAGCTACTGTTTTGTATTTCCTAAGCACCTAGATGTCCACGTGGGCACGGGCAAGGTCATAGCTCCGTCTTAGGATGTAATACAAAGTGAATAGTAGTATTATTCGCTCTTTTTTTGTGGTTCCTGAGGATCTAGATACGAATATGAATATTGTCTAGATGTTAGAACTCGTTATTGAATCCACTAAAAGTTTGAGAGCTCAATCTCATGTTGAACGTGTATGCAAGTGAAACTATTCTTTGTGTTACGTGATATATGAAATTGACCATAGCCTATGGAAATTTATATGTCCTTGTGTACTAGGATTTTTTCCATGACAGGACAGTTAATTTTTATTCAGAATCATCTATTGTTCATGCACGACTTGTTTGTTGCTTCAGTTGGCAAGTG
Organism: Asparagus racemosus; assembly: GCA_037177215.1. Classification (NCBI taxonomy): domain Eukaryota; kingdom Viridiplantae; phylum Streptophyta; class Magnoliopsida; order Asparagales; family Asparagaceae; genus Asparagus; species Asparagus racemosus. The sequence goes on from JBAKGM010000002.1 coordinate 876,776, forward strand.
TGATATGTGTCAAATCCTATATGTTGTGATGCCATGTCAGTTATATTTTTTGACAATCAAGTAACACCAGTCATTTAGCGGCAACTTTTTTTTTCCATATTTTGTGAGTATCATGTTCTACCTAAATACTACCATTTACAAATTACAAAACTTAAACACTAGTCTGTATAACTTAATTTACTCTATGCCCCTTTTATCCCTTAAATACTTTAGTGTGACTATTTTCTTTTTATTTTTGCATTTAGAGTTCCAATTATATGTCATATAAAGCATAAACCTGTCAATTCCCTAAAATGAAGATTTTTAAAAAAATTTTTGTTTCAGATTTCCCAACACCTATTTGCTTGTTGGATGCTGCAATGATGAGATTACTCATAAGTACAAGGGAAAAACTGTCATGACTGAGTCTGAGCGCTATGAGTCACTCCGTCACTGCAAGTATGTGCTATTTCTTTTTTTTGGAACATATGCAATTCTGTAGGTTTTTTAAGTGTGATTCCAAGAGACATTGAATTATCACCATATCTGACATCCTGTTGTGCATGATGAAGAAGGATAATAAGAACTACTGGCTTTGCACCATTAACATGTACGCTCTACGATAAGAAATATTTGTAGTCGTAGATGAACAACAGATCTCTCGCAAATCAGACTAATTGTTATGCGTTTTCTAACTATTAAAACAAATGGAATCACTTTTCCATGGTTTAAAAAAAAACACTTTTCACAATAACAGTCACATGTAAGCATGTATTCGTACAATATTGTCTCTGAATCTTGTTTACTTGTTAAAAATTTGTATATGGCTGTTGTCTTTCCCATTACCTGTAATGACACCAGTCTTGCCCTGAAAATACTTGTTCTTTGGAATAATTTAGGCTTCGAAGGTGGGTTGATGTGGTGAGCTAAATCATGATATTTCCTATATTCTTAATCTAAAAATATTGTTGATGTACAATTGGGGAATACATTAGATGGACTTCTTGTGATTTATTTTTGTGTTGCTTTATCTTTTTATTAATATTTTGTTAAAGTTTTTCTCATTTTCTCAATCCTAGGTGGGTTGATGAGGTTATTCCTGATGCTCCTTGGGTCTTAACCCAAGAGTTCATTGACAGGCACAAGATCGACTATGTGGCTCATGATGCGCTTCCGTAAGATTATCAACTTAAATGGATCAGAAATTGCTCCCATCTCTCTACTGTTGATTTCTAATTCTTAATGGCACTCTTCCGTCTTGCAATACATATCTTTTTTGTTCTTTTGAGCTGATTCATATGGTACTTATATGGTAGCTTATAGTGTTGGCAAGTGTTACAACCACTTTACGCAAAGATTAAACTATTGGATAGTGTGCTAACAATGCATCACGGTAATACTAATTCTTAACACTCTCCCTTGCGTGGGACCTCACTGGCTGTGTGGAAATTTCTCTGATCTTTAATTTCACTTGGAAGGGAAGAACAGGGTAAATAAATAAATTTTAAATTTATAATGATGAGAAGTGAACTCAGGGCTCCTTGAAACATGGAAGTGGTTAGAGACCATATAAAACCACGTGTATTTTACAGTCCCTTCCACTGCATTAGGACTGCATTAGGACTCTAAAGTTATGGTGAGGGTCGAGGTTTATAAGTCAAACTGTTAACATATCCCACAGATTTAATGCATCTTGCGTGTGCCTGATTCATATGCTTTTTTGCACAATATTTTTCTGTTTCACTTCTCAAATGCATGTCTAGACGCTCAGTTGGAATTCAATGTGGGTTGTTGTGAATTCTGATACCACTTTAAAGCCTTTTGCACACACCAAAACTCCAAAGTTGTAATGAGAGATGTAGATACACAAGGTTAGTTCGCATGTTCTAACTTGACACATTGGAACATGGTCCCCCTATAAAGGGTTAATATTCTTTTAATATGACAAAGTTGTAACAAGAGATCTAGATTAATGAATGATTTAGATAGCTTTACACAATCAAGGTTAAACGTAGGGATTTGTTGTCATGAACAAATAGCTCTATCGATGTGATCAAACTTGACAGGCCCATGATACTCAAAATAATAACCCACTAAATTAGATAGAATGTGGACTTTCTGCAGGCCATTTAGCACATGTTTATGGATCTGCTTGTTGCATTTGCAGGTTCTTGCTAATCAAGCTTATCTTTGATATGTGAACTCTTAAAAAGTGTTTTTTATAGCTGAAGCTGATATCTACATTCTAATATCTATTTACACTTATTCTTGCTATCCTACATCCATATGATGACCAACTCGTCTTTTTATCTGTTAATCCTTTATAGATATGCAGACGCAAGTGGAGCTGGCAATGACGTCTATGAATTTGTTAGTTTTCTTGATAAATTTGTCAATAGAACTACTTCCATGCGAAATGTTTCGTTTTTGCTGTAAATTATTTCTTGAAATTAAGATAACATTCTGTTATAGGTTAAAGCCATTGGCAAGTTCAAGGAAACAAAGCGCACTGATGCCATATCCACATCAGATCTCATAATGAGGATTCTTAAGGACTATAACAAGTATGTTATGCGCAATTTAGCTCGTGGATATTCAAGGAAGGATCTTGGCGTGAGCTATGTGAAGGCAAGGATAAACTCTTGATGTTATTGAAGATAGTTCTGTCCTTTTCTGCTGATGTCTAATTCTCTTTTTCCCAAGTGTTTGTTTTGAAAAACTTATTGGCGATCCTGGTGTTTTTGTTACCAGGAAAAGCAATTAAGAGTGAACATGGGAATCACGAAATTGCGCGAGAAAGTGAAGGAGCACCAAGAGAAGGTAGGCAAGAAAATATGAAGTTCTGGAGGTCAATTATATCTTTTCTAATCATATTTAATTCAGTGCACATATAAAAGCTTTGACTGCTGGCTGGTATTTTGCAGTTGCATACAGTAGCAAAGACAGCTGGAATGAATCCCAACGAATGGTTGGAGAAGTGGGTGGAAAATGCTGATCGCTGGGTTGCTGGTTTTCTTGAAAAGTTTGAGGAAAGTTGCCATATTATGGTAAGCTGCAAGCATATAGTAGAGTTAATTTAAGTGAGAATATGCCACTTAAAAGAACTAACTGGAAGAAAAGGGCTCATGTAGCCCAAAAGTTTATGCTAAAGGCTCTGCCATTGCGAGAAAGCCCTTCTAAGATCTTGTTGAAAGCATTTGCTTTTGTTCCTTTTCCTTTTCCAGTGAGGAAACTGAAAACTACATTGATAAATTATGCTTAAAACAAGTTGCACTCTGCAAACCTAGAACCTCAATTTTCAAGCCCATACTTTTTTTTTCTTTTTATTTAAACTTCTGCATATCGATCATATCATTTCAGTTTTTTTTTGATCTGTTATTTTTTTGGATAATATGCTTTTCTGTTCATTTTTCTTTTCAATTTATAAGGAATATATCTACCTCATGATAACGTCTTTTTCTGACAGGAAACTGCCATTAAAGACCGAATCCAGGAGAAATTGAGGAGGCAATCAAGCAAAGAACTAAATGCCAGCATCCTTCAAGAACCAGTGGCATCATGATACTTCGTATAAACGCTACCCTTTCTTATCCTTGTAATGTAGAAAATGCATGTCTTTTAACAATCAGCTGTAGCTGGTCTCTTCCCTTAATTCTTTTTGTTTCTCGAGTGTAACCCTCCCAACCCTTAATGAGGACTGTGGCTGTGATCAGTACCCTCTCTTGTAAAATTTGTTGAGCCTTTTTGTGTTTGCATTTTCCATCCAAAAACTATAGTTTGGCTTATCAAGGGCTCGGGATATTTGTGTTGGGGGCCTGTAGCTACACGCGGAATTAGTTACTTGTATAATTTCTACATTCAATGGAGTTGATACTGAATGAAGTTTTGAATATGGATCTGTTAGTGCATTGCCTGATCAGCCTAGTTGTTATCCTTGTAGATTCCTGGTACTCGATCTAGTCTAGTTATGGAGATATGAACTTTGTCGTCATCATATATTTTATCTATTGCCTGGGTGTATGATCGCTGTATATAGTTTCTGCAAATTTCATTAATTTTATACATGGTGGTTTGAAAGTATTCTTTCAGTCAAGTAAATGGAAGGTATGTATCTTCTTAACATGGCTAAAGAGAGACTATTTTGAATATGTGTTGAATCAGTCCTGTTCAATTTCTCTATAATTTATCTAAAGATACCTTCTCTAAAATTGTTGACTTATGTTGATTTAGAGAGCAACTGGTCAAAATGAATGGAAAAAAAAATGGTTGGACATTTGAATCGCGATGAGAGAGAAGAAAGGAAGAAGCACAAGATAACCGAGGAATCAAACAACTACGAGCTCGCCGTTGAAAAAACCCTAACCCTAGACTCCACTACCAAAAACTTCAGCAAGCCGTTGCCACTCCAGGCACTATTATTCTTGCTATAGCTAAAAAGGACGGACACAATGTTTTACTCCTTTGATCTTAAATTCTGTGTAGCCTTAACTTGGATTTGAAGAGCAATGCATTTTCAATTGTGGTGAACTCTGCTGCATTTGTGTAATACCTCGAGTATCAAATTAGTTACTAAATTCATGATGCTGCATATTATAGTTTGATCTCCAACCAGTCGAATATCAATACATTTTCAATTGCGTACTTATATGCACACTAAAAATCAAACAAAGACGGTAAAAACATTCCCATTGATAAAAATTTCCATCTAATAAACAGAAAACACAACAGAAGAACGAACCTACTGATCAAGAAGTGCCGACGCCTTCTTCTTCAAGCTCTGGCCGCCGCCGCCGGGGGTTTCTGCAGCAGCGCGGTGAGATAAACCTCCCCGTTCTTGACCCCGCCGGCGTCCGTCTTGTTCCCGACGGCCCACTTAATCCTCTTGTACCCCAGCCTCCTTATCATCGCCCCGAAAACCCCGTCCAAGTCCGCGGCTCTGCAGGAGAAGTGATCGATCCACCACAGCCCCCCGCCCCTCAAAACCCTGTCCACGTCGAAGACCAAGAACTCCATGCTGTCCGCGGGGATCCACCGGTTCACCGCGTGGCCCGTCCGCACCAGATCCAGCGCCGCGTCCGCCAGCGGCAGCCTCTGCTGCAGCGGCGCGTGCAGGGGCACCACGCCCCGCAGGGCGGCGGCCTCGCTGTACGGGGCGCCGAGGTTCATGGTCGTGGTCAGGACGGTGGCGTTGGCGAGCAGGCTGAGGAGGGCGGCGAGGGTGCCGGGGCCGCCGGCGACGTCGAGGGCGAGGCGGATGGGGGAGGCCCCCGGGGCGTGGCGGGAGATGGAGAGGAGCTGGGGGAGGGAGAGGTCGAGGGGGGACTTGGAGGAGAGGAAGCGGAGGGGCTCGGCCCTGGGGTCGAAGCCGAGGGACCGCGGGAGGCAGGAGAAGGAGCGGCACGGCGAGGTCGGGGGCCAGAGCACGGCGGAGTCGGGCAGCGGGGAGAAGGGGTCGCCGCGGGGGCGGTAGGCGGACGGCTTCGAGGGGGTTGGGGAGAAGCAGCGGCGGCGGGGGAGGGGGTGGCAGCCGCGGAGGATGAGGGGCTCCTGGAGGGAGTGGAGGTCGCGGGGGCAGGGGGAGAAGGGGGAGTAGGACATGAAGCGGCGGAGGAGGTCGGGGTGGTCGGAGCAGGCGGAGGCGATGGGGGACAGCCGCGAGTAGAGCACCAGCTCCGGCGGCGGCGGGGAGGGGGGCTCCTTGGAGTCGGACGGGCGGTGGGAGGTGGAGGAGAGGTGGGCGATGGTGGCGCGGATGGTGTGGAGCTGGCGGAGGAGGTGGTCGGGGACGGCGGGGGGGGAGGCGGGCAATGAAGAAGGGGAGAGGGATCGGGAGGAGGAGAGGTGGTAGAAGGAGAGGATGTTGGCGGCCGCCATGGCGAGGAGGAGCACGAGGTTCAGCCCCATCCCCAATCCCATTCTCTCCTTGCCCTTCATTGTTTCTATTTTTATTTATTTATTTATTTATTTTTTTTAGGGGGGCGGGTGAGGTAAACTTAGATCTGGGATCTAGAGAGGAGGAAGAGGAGGAGGAGGAGATTGGGAGCAATTATTCTGACATTAGTGGGATGGGAGCCGGAGGGGAGAGAGATTAAGCGAGTGAGTGGATATTTTAGTCGCCATCACTCACAAGTGGGGACTTAAAAAAGGAAGGAGGAAGACGACATTTGACTGGTGAGTAATTAATCGGTCATTATTCAGGCTAAACTGCGCTTAAAAACCACAAAGCCATAATTTACAGCTTTTTAACTATCAGTATTTGTTAAATTAAAAAAAATTGAAATCCGTATACCATTTGATAAGGGTGCCATACGAATGGATTATTTACAACATGTCTAATGATTTTGACATGATTTTAGTCATGGTCAAATCATCATGACCTTTTTTTTTTTTTTTTGGCCTAAATGATATGTGTTAATCATATTTAACGGTGTAGGTTTCTTTTTTATTTTTTTTAAGTTGAAACTAACAGTTCGTAATAGAAGTGCACTTTGAATTAGATTTCAATCGCCTAAATGATATGCGATTGAAAAGCACTTTTTCACTTTTAAATGTAGACGATTATTTAAATAAATTGGTGGCTTTTGACTGAAATTACAAATCTGACCCTTCGTATGTCGGTTCCCTACGGTGACGAAGCACGTGAGTTCACCGCGTTGGGCCTCGTAAACTGGGCCTTTCTCTGTCCGCGGTATCTGGCCCATAGTTTTACCACCGTGCTGCTATTTCCACCCCCTTGTTCACTGAAGAACTCCCCTCCGCCTTCTGGAGATCGACGGCGGCCATGGCGTTTCGAACAGCGCCGAGCCTTCTGAAAACTCTAGACGCGTTCAATTCCCCCCGAAACAACGCCAGGGGTTTCACTTCGCTCGTCAGCAGCCACACCGCCAAATGGATGCAGGTAATTTCACATCTCTTCCTCCGATTTGGGTTTTGATCTCTCACTTTTAGATCCTCGTTTAGGTTTTTTTCCCCCTTCCCTATTTGAGCAGTATTAATGCTTCGTTATAGAGCAAAATTTATACTTTACTCGCAATCTTGTATCCTTCTTCATGAACTCCTAGAAAGCAAGAATTTGATACCAATCTTATATCCTCTCCACTGATCTCCTCAAAGCAAGCAAATTCTTGCCCCTACAATTTGATACCGATCTTGTATCCTCCTAGCATGCATACTAGTTACATGTAGGCATACTAATTCCTATTAAGTATGTGATGTCACAAATTTCCTGACTTTCATGGGCTACTATTGAATATTTGTGTTCTTTCTCCTTCACTTTGACCAAGGTTACAGAAAGCGCTAAGTCGCCTAGATGCTGGACTCGAAATTTCGTTCAAAAGTACCTCGAAATTAAGTACGCATAGTTTAAAAGTCATGATTTTTGCGCGCTATAATCTTCGCTTTTTGCAATTTTTTTCTTTTAGACCAAATGGACGTTAAGTTTGTGTACATCAAAATTTACAATTTTCACGGGCTTTATAACTCATGATTTTTGCAAAATTTTGTTCATTTTGACCAAATGGCAATTAAAGGTACATGACTCAAAATTCATGGTTTTCATAAGCTATAGCTCATGATTTTTACAAAATTTTGTTCATTCTGACCCAATAGAAAGTATGTGTACATGAAAATTTGTGATTTTCATGGGCTTTAAACCACAGTAAATTTTCGTTCATTTTGACCAAACGGCAATTAAATATATATAGTTCAAAATTCATGATTTTTATGGGCTAATAACGTATTTTTGCATTTTTTTTTCATTTCGATCAAATGGACATTAACTATGTGTACTTCAAAATTTGCGATTTTTAGTGGCTATAACCCACATTTTTTTGTCAGTTTTCGTTCATTTTGACTAAATGGAAATTAAATATGCATAGTTCAAAATTCATGAGTTTCATGGGCTATAATTCATGAGTTTGCAATTTAGGTTTGTTTGACTGAATGAAAAATTAAGTATGTGTGGATCAAAGTTTATGATTTTCATGGGTTATACCCATAATGTTTGTCAATTTTCATTCATTTCAACTAAATGGCAAATAGGTAAGCATAGGTCAAAATTTTTGATTTCATGAGCTATAACCAATGAATTTTACAATTTTGTTCGTTTCAACCCAATAGAAAAAACATACATGTACATCAAAAATTTCTTTTTTCATGGTTATAAGACCCACGATTTTGTCAAATTTCATTCATTTCCACCAAATGGCAATGGAAAACATATAGTTCAAAGTTTATGATTTTCATGGGCTATAACCCACAATTTTGTCACATTTTGACTAAATGACAATTAAGTATTCATAGTTTAAAATTCATGATTTTTATGGGTTATAATATAATCCATGATTTTTGTAATTTTTATTCGTTTCGACCAAATGGACATTAAGTATGTGTACATCAAAATTTGTGATTTTTATGGGCTATATAACCCATAAATTTTTTCAAATTTCATTCATTTTGACCAAAATGGTAATTAAGTATGCGTAGTTCAAAATTTATGATTTTCATGGGCTATAAGGTTATAACCCATGATTTTTGTCAAATTTCCTCCATTTCAACCAAATGGCAATTCATTACGCATATATGGGCTTCGCCCACGTTTTTTGCAATTTCTTCTTTCCGCCAAATGGAAATTAAGTACAAATACATCAAATTTTACGATTTTCATAGGCTATACCTAGGGTTGCTGAAAAATATCTGTATCTGAGGATGTATCCTATCCGCTAGAATACATATATGGTTACTAAAATCCATAACCGATAGGATATGATTACTGAAATGGTTATGGAATGAAATATCTGGATCCGCATCCGAAATATTCGAATATATTTTGATCATACAGTTGCATTTGTTTTAATCCATCGATCAATGGATTTGAGACTTATTTTGGTGATCAAAAGATATAATCTTAGTTTTTTAGATATACCAAACATATTAATGAACTCTCTTCTAACATACGAACTATGTTTTTCGATATTATTTGGTTTACTCATCCATTTTGTATCCGCATGCATATGCGCATATATATCCGCTTGTATATCCATATCCGTATCTAGTTTTAGCAGTTTTAGCGGATATGGATATGAGTTTTCCTTACCGCGACATCTTTATTCGCATCTGTGAATTGTAAGCGGATACGGTTATAGTAAGTATCATATACGATCTTGTTAACACCCCTACGATTTTAGTCAAATTTCATTCACTTTTACCAAATGGCATTAAGTACATGTAGTTCAAAATTCATGGTTTTAATGGGATGTATAACCCACAAGTTTTGCAATATTTGTTTATTTCGATCAAATGGACATTAATTATGTGTACTTTAAAATTTGCGATTTTCATGAGCCATGCGCCATTATTTTAGTCAAATTTCATTCATTTCGACCAATTGATAATTAAAAACATGTACTTTAAAATTCAAGATTTTCATTAGCTTGATTTTTGCAATTTGTTTGTTTCAACCAAATGGCAATTAAGAATGCGTATTTCAAAATTTATGATATTTGTGGGCTATATCCCACAATTTCTGCAATTTGTGCTTGTTTCTGCCAAATGAAAATTAAGTACGAGCGTACATGAAAGGTTATGATTTTCATGAGATATAACTCACGATTTTTATAATATTTCATTCAGTTTGAACAAATGTCATTTAAGTACGCATCGTTCAAATTTCATGATTTTTATAGGCTGCGACCAACGATTTTTGCAATTTGTGCTAATTTCCACCAAAGTGAGATTAAATGTGTACATCAAAATTTGTGATTTTCGTAAGCTATAGCCCATGATTTTTATCAAATTTCGTTCATTTTCCGTCAAATGGCAGTTATGTACATGTAGTTCAAAATTCATGATTTTCATGTGCTATAATCCATGATTTTCATGGGCTATAACTCATAATTTTTGCAATTTTTATTCATTTGACTACATGGACATTAAGTATGCCTACATCATGATTTGTGATTTTCATAGGCTATAAGGCACAATTTTCATAAACTTTCGTTAATTTCCATCAAATGACAATTAAGTACGCATAGTTTAAAATTCATGATTTTCATGGGCTATAACCTATAATTTTTGCATTTCTTGTTCATTTCAACTAAATGGAAATTAAGTATTTGTACATCAACATTTGCAATTTTCATGGGCTATAATCCACAATTTTTGTAAAATTTCGTTCATTTTGACCAAATGACAAATAAGTACGCATAGTTTAAAATTCAAGATTTTCATGGAATTGTAGGTTAGAACTCACTATTTTTGTAAATTTTTCTTGACCAAATGTATTTTAAGTATGTGTATGTCAAAATTTATAATTTTCATAGACTATAACCCAAGATTTTTGTAAAATTTTGTTCATTTCTACCAAATGTCAATTACGTACGCTTAGTCAAAATTCATGATTTCCCTAGGCCATAACTCATGATTTTTGCAATTTCTATTCATTTCGACCAAAAATAAATTAAGTATATGTTCATCAAAATTTTATAATTTTTATCGGCTACAATTCACATTTTGTCAATTTTCGTTTATTTTTAACAAACGTCAATTAAGTACACGTAGTTTAAAATTCATTACTTTCATGGGTGATAACCAACGATTTTTGTCAAAATTTATAGTTTTAATGGGTTATAACCTACGATTTTTGTCAAATATCATTCATTTCGACCAATTGGTAATTTAATATGCATATTTCAAATTCATAATTTTCATGGGCTATAACTCTCAATCTTTACAATATTTTTTCGTTTCGGCTAAATGGAATTCAAGTATCTGTACATAAAAATTTGTGATTTTCATGGGCTAAACCATAGTCAATTTTAGTTTCTTTCGACCAAAAGACAATTATATACACGTAGACGAAATTTATGATTTTCATTGGCTATAAACCTTTTTACGATTTTTGTTCGTTTCGACCAAATGGATATTATGTGTACCTCAAAATTTATGATTTTTATAGGCTATAGCCAGCCCACAAATGGAAATTAAATACACATAGTTCAAAATTCATTAATTTCATATGCTTCTAATCCAAGATTTTTGCCATTTTTTTGTTATAACCAAATGAACGTTAATAGTGTATACATCAAAATTTGCGATTTTTATGTGCTATCACCCAAGATTTTTATCAAATTTCATTCATTTCGATCAAATGGTAATTGTGGATGCATATTTCAAAATTCATAATTTTCATGGGCTATGACTCACGATTTTGCAATTTTTGTTTGTTTTGGCTGAACGGAATTTAAGTATATGTACGTCAAAATTTGTGATTTTTAATGGACTATGGCCCACAAGTTTCGTCAGTTTTTGTTTCTTTCGACCAAAAGACAATCATGTACATGTAGTTCAAAATTCGTGATTTTTATTGGCTATAAAACATTTTGCGATTTTTTTTCGTTTTGATCAAATGGACATTAAGTATATATACATTAAAATTTGTGATTTTCATGGGCTATAACCCACGAATTTTGTCAAATTTTGTTCATTTAGACCAAAAGGAAATTGCATACGCATAGTTCAAAATTCATTAATTTCATATGCTATACAACTCAAGATTTTATCAATTTTTGTTCATTTCGGCTAAATGGAAATTAAGTATTTGTACATCAAAATTTACGATTTTCATTGGCTATGACTCACGATTTTAGTCAATTTCCGTTGATTTCAACAATTGACAATTAAGTATGCATAGTTCAAAATTCATGATTTTCATGGGCTTAAATCATGATTTTTGTAATTTTTGTTCGTTTTGGCTGAATGAAATTTAAATATATGTATATTAAAATTTGTGATTTCTATGGGCTATAATCCATTATCTTAGTGAATTCTGTTTATTCAACCAAAAGATAATTAAGTACATGTAGTTCAAAATTCATGATTTTAATGGGATATAACCCTCGATTTTTGCAATTTTTGTTCGTTTTGACCAAATAGACATCAAATATTTGTAGATCAAGATTGGCAATTTTCGTGGACCGTAACCTATGATTTTTATTAAATTTTGTCCATTTTGACCAAATGAAAATTATTTACGCATAATTAAAATTTCGTGATTTTCATGGGTTATAATTCATGATTTTTGCAGTTTTTGCGTTATGATCGAATTAAAAATTGTGTATATGTTTTCAAAATTTGTAATTTTCATGGTTTAATAACCCATGATGTTTGTTAAATTTCTTTCATTTTGACTAAATGGCAATTACGTGCGTATAGTTCAAAATTCATGAGCTATAACCCACAGATTTTGTCGAATTGTTCATTTAGACCAAATGAAAATTGGATATGCATAGTTCAAAATTCATTATTTTAATGTGTTGTAACTCACAATTTTTGCCCTTTTTTTGTTGTTTTAGTTGAATGATAATTAAGGATATATATCTCAAAATTTGTGATTTTCAGGGGCTATAATTGTTGATTTTAGTCAATTTTCGTTGATTTTGAGCAAATGGCAATTGTGTACGCATAGTTCAAAATTTATGTTTTTCATGGGTTATAACCCATGATTTTTGGAATTTTTGTTCGTTTTAACTGAATGGAATTTATGTATATGTTCATCATTTCATGGGCTATAGTTCACGAGTATAGTCAACTTTCATCTTTTTCAACCAAAACGCAGTTAAGTACATGTAGTTCAAAATTCGTTCCGACCAGATAGATAACAAGTATTTATACATCAAAATTTGTGCTTTTCATGGGCTGTAACCCACAATTTTTGTCAAATGTAAATTAAGTACACAATTAAAAATTCATGATTTTCGTGGGTTGTAACCCACAATTTTTCCATTTTTTGTTTGTTTCGACCAAATTAAAAATTATGTATATGTGTATTAAAATTTGCAATTTATCATGGGTTATAACCCATGATGTTTGTCAAATTTCTTTCATTTCGACTAAATGGCAATTAATTATGCATAGTTTAAAATTCATTATTTCATGGGTTAACCTATGAATTTTGTAAAATTTTGTTGATTTCAACTAAATGGAAATTAAATACCCGTAGTTCAAAAATCATTTTTTTTATGTGCTATAACTCTCAATTTTTGCATTTTTTGTTCGTTTCAGCTAAATTTAGATTAATTATATATACATCAAAATATGCGACTTTCATGAGCTATAACTCTCGATTTTAGTCAATTTTCGTTGATTTTAAAAAAAATGGCAATTGACAATGCATAGCTTAAAATTCATGATTTTCATGGCCTATAACTCACGATTTTTTCAATTATTGTTCATTTCGGCTGAATGAAGTTTAAGTATATATACATCAAAATTTGTGATTTTCATGGGCTAGAATTCACGATTTTCATCAATTTTCATTTATTTCAACCAAAATAAAATTAAGTACATGTACAAAATTCATGATTTTCAAGGGTTATAACCCACAATATTTGTAATTTTTATTCATTTCGACCAAATGGACATTAAGTATATTTACATCAACATTTGTGATTTTCATGTGCTATAGCTCACGATTTTTATCAAATTTTGTTCATTTCGACCAAATGGAAATTAAGTACAAATAGTTTAAGATTTATGATTTTCATGGGCCAAACCCACGATTTTTGCATTTTTTATTCGTTTCGACCGAATGAAAAATTAAGTATATGTATATCAAAATTTACAATTTTCATAGGCTATAGCCCCATGATGTTTGTAAAATTTCATTCATTTCGACTAAATGACAATTAACTGCGCATAGTTTAAAATTCATGATTTCCATGGGCTATAACCTAGGTTACTTGGACACTTCATCTTTTGGCTTCCATATCCATTTCCGTGTCCGTGTTGGACACTGCGTGGACACTTGAGCATATACATACATTTATGCTGACATGTGCCCAATTATACAATACAAGTTTTAGTTAAAACACTCGTGGTGCACTTCTTGGACGTATATCTTACACTTCACATCAAATTTTTGCAACTTGTTGGACTTGGATCGGGCTCATTTTAGCTCGTATCATGTTCGTAAGTATGATTTTAAACAATGATTTGGATATCTAGTCCAAAAGTGAGCAGTTTTTCAATTTATAATCTACTCGATAGAAAAAGCATTAAAAAATTATGACATATGTATTATAT
>JBAKGM010000002.1:890933-920716 GCA_037177215.1 Asparagus racemosus
AGACCTTCAAAGGGTAAATGATAATCTAACTTATTTTCTGATGTGGAGGATCCACCTTAGGTGGCAGCCACAGAGCAGACAATAAGTAGATATAACAAGTATCCCAAGCTAAGCTCTGATACCACTTGTTGGGAACAAACCCCGGGCCTAATAGAGCAGAGCTGCAGCTAAAATATTACGGAAGGAATAAGGAACACACAGATTTACGTGGAAAATCCCCTAAATGAATTTGGGGTAAAAACTATGGGCAATGATAGAATAATTCACTATGAGGAAAATTTAGGAGGATTACAATCTCTCTTTACAATGAGATACTCTCTATTTTTCTCTCACTTCTATATATAGAGGAGTTGTTCTTTCTGGGATGAAATTTTCTGAAGAGTTTTTGGGCCTATTTATAGTGTTTAGAAAAAATAGTATTCACAATTAAATAATAATATTTTTACTGTGCATGTGGGGCCCACTGTCTAATTTTTTCCTTCCGGTGCGTTGATTTTATTAGGCTGTGGGCCCCACATGGGTCCTGCCGTGGGACCCACATGGGGCCCACTCTCCTTTGCAGCTGGCTAACAAATACTACTTCAAGTCTTCAACTAATACAAAAATTACCAAATAAACAATATAATCTGAGTACAGTAATAAATCAACTTGAACCTCCTATAAATAAAGATTTGCAACCATTACATAGTATAATTAAGTGCAAGTAAGTGAAAATATATTACAGTATAGGGATATTATTGAAACTCTAAGAAAGTGTCAGATAACTACAATCATGAATCAACAAAAACTCCTTATAAATAAAGACATCAAAATACTACAATCCTATTTCCAATTTGATGAGTACCCTTTGAACTTGACAAACTATAAATTACATTATGTAAATAATTTTCACCCAAATTCATATGGGACTACAGAAGTTTTTCTTCTCTCCATCCTCTTGTTCACCTTTCATAATATTATTATTATCCCTTGTTCTGGCAGATTACATAGAAGAAAGGCGAATTATCAGACATATTTTGGTGCACAAAAGACTAAACTATTCAACAATGAAGTCGATATATCTGATTCCATAATAGTGAATGTTGATGATTATGGCGCCAAAAGCAATGGAAGTGATGCTACAAAGGCAAAAACACTATATATTATATCGAATAATCATATATTGTTATTTAAGAGGATGACATATGAATATGCTTTTGATTTTGTATTTCAGGCTTTTCAAATTGCTTGGCCTAAAGTTTATTCTTCAGCTTTTTCATCTGTTCTTTTGGTGCCCGAGAATAATAACTATCTCCTGAAGCCAATCATATTTTCTGGACCTTGTAAATCTAATGTCACAGTGATGGTAAGTTATGATACTTACCAGCATTCGAGTAGTTAGTATATTAGAGAAGTTTGTTTTGGGGTATTGTTTTGGTTTCATCTATGACCATTTATAAAATTGCTAACTTTGTAACCAAGTTTTGTTCTACAGACGTCTGAAATTAAGAAGTAATAAATTTTTGAACTTGGATAGACGAACGCATTTCTGAATTTATAGATTTTGGGAGTTAAGAGAAAAACTTAGTCTCGGACAAAGGGGGAAAAAATAGTTTTCCACCAAAACTTAATTGAAAACTGAAAGGTTTAATTAAGGATTAAAATGTTGAACTTTTTAGATGTGAGGATTTCTTGGAAAACAAGGCATATACAGAGAAGTTATGTAATAAAATTCACCCTTATTAAACGTTAATAGGATACAATTATATAGTTGTTCATTATAACACCAAACAAGACTTACGTATGTACACTCGCTACTCTAATAATGACTCTCAATTATTAGTGTCTAACTCTATGGAACTCGATTTTTTACTAATTGGCGTCGTCATCAAAATATATGCAGATGAAGGTGAATTAGTTGGCATCTGTAGTTACTCCTTCTGGAACCAGATAATTTCAGGTGATGACGGGGTCTCCAGCATTGGCACCGAGAATGGTTGCAAGAACTATGGAGAAAACTAGGAACGATTTTGGGGCCTTTTCTTCTATGAAAAAGATCAATTGGTTGATCGGTGTTTGGTTTGTAAGGTCTTGCTACCTGGGGTATGTATACAGGTTTACAAGAATGACTTTGTCGAGAAAGATGCCAAGTAAACTAGACTCAGTATTTTTGTCCTTTTAATTGATCCTACAATGGAAATCCAGTAAAAAGAAATGGTCATCTAAATCTCTTTTCTTAACTGTAAGCATGCATGTCTGTTTTCTGAAAGAAAATTTCTGCATGTCTTTTCTGTTGGATGTTACTGAAATTGGCAGTTATATGGCTAATTCAAAGGCTCACTGTTGATGCAAGACTGGATCAATGATGAATTACACAGAAGTTGGCAAGTGGTAAGGGTGTATTTTATTTCACATGGATGACTTTGAGCCATGGAAAAAGAAAGCAGCAATCTCAATCATCATGCTGGTAATTTCCAACTCTCCAAAACATAGCTTCTGCTGCTGGACAGTGAAAGTTTTATGCTCATTAGCACTTTAGCAGCAACCAGAAATTAAACATTAATCAGATAATTAAGCCGCATTAGTTATATCTATAATAGTTGGTAAAGCCGTAAATGTTAAAGATATCTAGCTGATTGCATATTTTATTAAATCATACAGACTGAAAAATCAATAGAGTTTCTTTTTTGGGGCACAAAATTATGGTGTTCTTCACTGCTTCTGTATCTGAAAACTTCTAAATTCTAATCACAGTACAAATTTTACTTAGTTCCTTTTAAGGCACATAGCTTCTTCTGATGGACGCTAGTATACGTATCAGTTGTGCTCATTAGCGGCAACAAGAAATTAAATTATTATTTGTTTCTCTAGTATTGTTTGCAGTGGTGTAGCCAGGATTTTGACCCATTGGTGTCACCATATAATTTATCATGGTCGTATTGGGAATCTGCATTGGCAATTTCACTACTTTATCCCTTGTGGTGTCCTACCCTAAACAGTAAATACTAATAAAAATAGCAAAAATATATATAAAGTAGGGACTAAATACAAGTAAAAATTAACAAAATATATATAAAGTAGGGAATCCAGTGGTGTCCTGTGACCCCACTAGACACTATGTGGCTCCATCACCGATTGTTTGCATATGCGAACTTGATCCTTTGATATAAAAACTCATAACGCAGCAGGACATGGATCCAATGACTTCTGTGTCCTGACACGGTTTTGCAAATTAATAAGAAACAACAAATTTATTCATTTGTTGGCTAACATGTTTCCAATCCTGTAATATAAAGTGCAGTCAAAGCATTTTGCTGTGTTCTTATAAATTTGTTTGTAGATGTTCAACCCTGTTTCCTCTTAAGTTATTTAGATGCACCAAAAAAAAAAAAAAATCAGAGAAAAAAATAGTTTTATCATGATGCTCTCGTCGGTCTACATAAGACTTTCAATAACCTGGTGAGAGCATGCTTTGCAGGTGAGCTTGAATCGGTCCATATGGTATCCAACGCGCCACAAAGCCTGTCATAACGACTGGTCAGGATACTGTCTAAGATACAGTCAATGGAATGAAGGTGATATACTAATATAATTATCATGGATATGTATTTATGAGTTGGTGACTGCAAGATGCTATCCTGCAATGTGAATAACAAATTTTTTTTTTCGGACGATAAATTATGTTCTTCTTTGTTGTTTTCTTTTTGAATGTATTCCTTTTTCTGTCTTTTGTTTGATGGATGAAGTTGGGAACTTCCTTTCCTTCGACTCAATTCATGGACACTGTTAATTTTAGTGAACAAAATATGAAGAAGAAACAATTCAGAGATGGCGAGAAGAATCTGGCAACAGATCCCCAAGATTCCAAAGCACAATACTCAAAATACCGTGGAGATTTGGTAGAAGACAGTATGAAAAAGGGGGGGAGGGGGGGATGAAAATCTTCAACTAGGGAACAAGGAGTAAAATGAAGCACTAATATTTTTCAATCCCATAATTTCAAACAAGATTAGCAAAGAACGAACAATGAGAAACATTAAACAAACTGTGCGACACCGATGCAATCAATCAAACATGCAACAAACATAACTGACACAAACAAATAACTCCACAGATCTCAGAATCATCTCAATTTGAGGTAACACCCAGAACAATCTTCCCAATGGTCTGAACATCAGTCTTGAATGACTTAGCCAGCACCTCGCTATCAATCCCACTTCCAAACAATGTCTTGGGAAGAGAAACAGTGCCGGCATTAGCACTTCCAAATGCCGATAGAGCCACAGCAGGATACTTGCCTTTGTTCACCTGGAAGTGCACTAAACCCTTTGGAAACACAAACATGTCACCGGTCTCAAGAACTTGAACGAAAAGCTTGTTGGTAGAGTCGACTAGACCAACCTCAAGCTGGCCTTGGATGACGAGCAAGACCTCAGCAGAGCGGGGGTGAGTGTGAGGGGGGTTTACGCCATCGCAGGCAAATTGAAGTGAAGCATAGGAGACACTCAGGCCTGTTAAAGCCGGGAATTCAATTTGGCTGGCTTTTGTTACTTTAAAGGTTGCATTATTGGGGGAACCCCACAGAGATTGTTTCAGACCTTTGAAGGTGAAGAAGTTGGCATCTGGGGTGACTCCATTGGGGACTATGAAATCTGATAAAATGTCTGGATCTGCAGCACTCGCAATCAAAATTGTTGCGGAAATTATTGCTAGAACTAGAGATAAATTGAAAGCCATGTCTTTGTTTGAAGAGCTAGTGATGGATGATTTACTTGGTGATGAGTTACGTTGAAGAATGTGAGGGGTATAAATAGGCTTTCATGAGGGATGAAGATGTCAAGGGTGCAGAGCTGGCTGTCGAACAATGCACGCGTATTATATAGGCCTCTTGCTCAGGATTCTTTTATGCTCTAGTCTAAGCTAATTCCAAGAAAGGAATAGACAAAGAGTCTTGTTGGACAAAGTTTAAAAAAAAATAGTTTTCACCAAACTTAATTGGAAAACTAACGGTTTAATTAAGGTTCAAAATGTTGAACCTTTTAGATGTGAGGATTTCTTGGAAAACAAGGCATACATGAAGAAGTTATGTAATATAATTCACCCTTAGTAAATGTTAGTAGGATACAATTATATAGTTGTTCAATATAACACTAAACAAGACTTTTGTATGTATACTAACTACTCTAATAATGACACTCAATTTTCAATAGTGTCTTACTCTATGGAACTCGATTTTTTAGTAATTGGCATCGTCATCAAAATATATGCAGATCAAGGGAACGATACAAGCTTCGTCACGTTGATCAGATTGGGATGGAACAAATGGCAGGTATTGGATGAGGTTCAATAGGATAAACAATCTCCATGTTGCTGGTGGAGGAACCATCAATGACAAGGGCCATATTTGGTGGAAAACTCATGTAAAATCAATAAATCTTTTGTGAGCATTTAATTTTTCTCATTATAAATGCAAACTATCCTTTATAACTATGACCAACATCTTATAATTCTCTCTTTCTAGTGTTCAGCCTTGCAAGTCTGTACCAACTTTAAGTCCAGCTATACATATTCTCTTGATAGACATTGCATGAATTCAATGGTTATAGGTTTTTTTTGTTGAAATAGGCGATAAATTTCTATTCATCGATAACTAGGTGGTTCAGAACTTGGAAGTGAAAAATAGCCAGCAGATACATTTACAGTTTCCAAAATGTACAAATTTAACAGCATCCTATCTCACTACCACCGCATCAAACAACAGCCCAAGTACTGATGGAACTCATATCACACGCACGAATAATGTAAACATAGACCACTGTAAATTTCGAACAGGTAAATGTTTTGATGAAACTTTTCAAGCCACTGTCTTTTACTCGTCTTCTATTTTAACGATTTTACTGATAATTTTTTTCTCCGTAACTTTGAAGGTGATGACTGCTTGTCAATTGTAAACGGGACTCATAATGTTAAAGCAACAAATGTTTCTTGTGGTCCAGGACATGGAATAAGGCAACAAACTCTAGGTTTATAATAAATTTTCTGGAAAATGACTATAAGTATGTTAATCCTACGAAATTATGAACAGCATTGGAAGCCTTGGAGCTCAGCACTCAGAACATTTTGTGTCAGATGTGATGATTGACACTGCTCAATTGACAGGCACCACAAATGGGCTCAGAATCAAGACTTGGCAGGTGAAAGTTAGAATTGCTGAATGAAATTCGCTCGTGTTGTTTTAATTTTTGTTAGATATCATGTTTGAAGCGATTTTCCCAGTCCTATACAAGTTCGATGGCATTATTTCTCAAATTAGATTGAGATATCGCATGAGAATCATGTGACGATAAATTACCTTTTGTCCTCAATTTAACTGCAAAAAAGACTCAACTGCCCTCTAATTGACGATAAATTGCCATATTTTTTTATGTTGGTCAATTTTTCTCCCATGATCTTCTGCTGATTAACAGGGAGGAAAGGGTTATGCAAGAAACATTCGGTTTCAAAATGTCAATACATACAACATACAAAACCAAATAATCATGGATCAAAATTATTGCGACCCCATGCAACAGTGTCATGAACAGGTACGATCCTCACTCACTATTTCCTTTCTCTCTATTTTTTTCATCCTGCTTCTCTAACAGAGGACTTTGGTAATTTGCAGAAATCAGCAGTGCTTGTAAGTGATATAACATTCTAGAAAATCAAAGGAACAAGTGCTTCAGGCATAGGTATCAACTTTAACCGCAGCAAGAGTGTTCCTTGCCAAGTGATAATATTGAAAGACATCAATTTGGTTAGATCAAATGGTAGAGCCACAAGGAATTTATGTATATTGATAAATTTGTCAGTACGATCATTTTTTATCCTGTATATTGATAAATTAGGTGGATCACTTTTAGCCGGTTTTTTTTAATTTTAAAGTGTTTTTCTATTTCGATATTGAATTATTTGTATATAATGATTCAATAACCTTGATAAGATTGAATTCTACTTGAAATTTGTATAGTCCAAATCATCCGAAGGAACTACAGACCAGCAGCTCAATTATTTGACATCTCTGTTAACTGATCTATTTCTCAAATAAAACTTGCAAACATAATTCACATGTGTGCAAAAAGAATTAAAAGATAGCATCAGTTTCTCTACTTTATATATTGAATGAAATGCCAAGTCTAAACCCGGTACAGGGTGATACAAAGCTCATCATTGCCAAACTCTTTGGCAAAGTACGATCCAAAATCCTTCTATGCTTACTTGAAAGTTACAACAAGGTTGATATGTTTGCTCCAGTTTTTTTAGCGGAAACACCTCTTCCAAACACCTCTTCCCAACAGAAAATTTGGCTCTCTTTCATTGCTTTCTACTTGTTAATTTTCTTGAATTTTCCATTCAATCTCTGAAAAAAAAGTAGGGTTTTCAGGTTAGTACATTTACTGTTGTATTTTACTCGAACTAATAAGAAAACAATCTCTATTTAAGTTATATGGAGTCATCCAAAATTCTCAGGTAGAATAGTTTGCAAGTGAAAAAGAATGGTACCTAACAAATGTATACGAGGGTATCATCCAAGATCAGACAGTTGTTAAGTATTATGATGCGTACAATTTCATGAATGGAAGAAACCTAGCTATCTAAGTATCACATAATGCCACTATGCATTTAGTATCTTAACCAAGTCAGTTGCTATATGTTTAACATTGAGTTGACATATGAGAAAGAATTAGATGCCAAACTTGCAGCAAACAAGCTGGGTCGAAAGCTATATATGCTAATGGTCTTATAAATGATGGACTCTAGCAGAAGACTGAAAACTTCTGTAAATTCATCAATAAAACTCCGCCAAAATTGAGGAACATAAAGATCACTGTTCCATAACTTCCATTGTTTTCAGTCACAACTTGGTTAGTGGACATGAAATTGATGCGGAAATTTATTCAATTTGATCAATTTAGAGGTTTATTGATGCTGACATGCGTGTCATTCTTTTATAAACTTAGCCTAAGCTTTTTATTTATTAATATGGCCATAGTCTTTATAAGTTCCAAAACAGTTTCTAGAATTCATCAATTTGGAGAGGAGAATCAACTGTTACCGATATCTAGTAATATAAAACCATTTGGATGAATTTTTAAAGTAGCAAATGAGAAGAAAGAATAATCAGAGCAGAATTATTGGTAAATAAAATTTGCTGTGTATGGGCCAGTAATTGATCATATGTACCTTGCTCTGGTAGTCCCTGATCGCATAAATGAGTACTTCATCGCCTGCAAGTTGTCTGACACGTAAAACAAATTGCTGGCGGCTGATTTTCCTCTCCTAAAAACGTACATGTGTACAATATTAAGTGATAAACAACTCCATAGTTCATTTTCATTGAATAAAATATGAAAATAAAGGTATTCATCCAAAACTCACCAGAAAATCTGTGTGTGACCTCCTGATCATGCGCATAGTGGAACGAGGTACAAAATTCAAGAGAATATACACCAGTGAAGTTAAAGGCATCCACGGGCTTCTAGGATTAGCTGCATTTGGTTCCCATTGGAATCCTGATAACAGAAAAAGAACAAAGCCGTTAACACCAGTATAAGCTTTCTGACCAGTAAATTTAAGAAAAAGTAAAGATTATATATTTACCTCCTGAATTAACGTCCATTTTAACAGTAACAGCGTAAAGGGGCAGTATGTTTGTCTTGATATCAGGATACCAGACAACGTACTTCGAAGGAGCTTGCTGGTTATCTACACCAGAATCAAAATCTCCAGAACTTGGACCTGATTGTCTTGAGCCGGGAAGAATCGTCTCTGTGCTTCCCAAGATGACACGACAGATCACCATATGCTTCAGTCCATCTTCACTAATAGGTGCGGAAATAAGACTGCAAACCATTCAGCATGAAAGTTAAGTTAATGTAAACACTTAAACTCTGGAAAATTGTATTTGTGAGAACTGGAGGAACAAAGAGATTCAAGTATCCGTTTTATGCATTAATATGCCCATAATCAGATACTTATATGATACTGCATGCAGAAACAAGTACTAATTATGTACTGCGATGAAATTAGCCTAATGAAAATTATGGCAATCATCTATTGAACCTAACTTTAATGAAATGCTACTACAAAATAACTCAAAAGATTATACATGTAAAAACAATTTTAACAAACAAATGAAATTTTTGAATACCTTTCGCGAGCAGAAAGCTCCGGACAAAGATGCAGACCAAAGCCATAGATTCCAGCATTTTCAGGCAATCCACACACACGAAAGCCATCCTTCATGATTCGATCAATCTCATCCTTCGATGCTCCATACCAAGAATGAACCACATTTGCATCCCCTCCTCTCTTAGCTTCCATGGCCTCCTTGAAGACCCTGAAACTTTCAACCTGAGCTTTCTCCATCGGAGAAGAATGGAGACTCCGACAAGCATCAACAACCGTGCACTGCTGTGAAAGAGAGCCAATGCTCAAATAGAACCGATGCTTCAAAATGATATACTCATCGTCTTCCTCATTCAACCTAAGCACCCCATTAACTTCATCGATCGCGTTAGAGACTGGTCCATCAGTGACACTCCCAGACTCTGAGCAACAACTCTCCATATCAATTTGCTCCTCCTCTTCACTCCATGATCTTTCACCCATGTCAGCCATTTTCGGTTTATCAAATTTACTGGAAAAAAAAATTGATGCCCATGTCGGGCACTACTTTAGCAGATTATAAAAGATAGAATATCACAATATCACACAATGCTCAATTTTACAACGATTCAAGTCTAAGTATCATACAATTGCAATTGCCAATTAACAAAAAAGTTTCTTAATGACAGCATCAATAAATTACAAATTGATTAATGCATAAGCACCACTTGACATCTGATGTCAAGAAACATTTTACCCCCAAAATCTCAAGGGTATTGATGTTTAAACATAAATCCTCTGTGCTTTACTATGTCAAGAACCAAGAAAGATTAACAATGTAGATCAAGCTAACATTAATGCTTGAATAAAACATTTCCCACGTTTTCTTCTCGAAGTTAACCCACAAAAAACTTCAAAAGGAGGCCAAAATTGGATTTTGTAAGAAATTGTTCCCAAATTGCTCGAGCAAATTAGTCATTAAGTCAAAACTCCACAAGAATCACAATGGAAACAACAATTTATCCATAAAAATTAAGAAAAAAATTTACCTTGGATCGGATCAAGATCTTGAGAGAGGATAAAAATGCGATTTTTTTTTTTCCCGTCGCTTTGGATTTCTTTCGTCGGAGAATGACGAGGAGCAGGTATAAATAGCGAGCGGCCTCGTGGATTTCGAGCGCGGCGCTCATAGTATTCGTTGAATCAGGACAATGACGATAGTGCCCCTCAAATACGAAAATGCAGTGAATGTTTCGAACTTGGGGGCTAATTTACGAAAATGGACGGTTGAGATCGATTGATGAACCTTGGGCAGAAATTTTTGGGGTGGATCATGAACCGAATCAATAAGGGGGATGGTCAGGGGTAGGATTGTCTTTTAGGGTAATTGGTTTTGGATCTTTGGCACTTGGGAAAGGTAAATACACGGGTGCCAATCAGTGTGTGTAATTAAATACTAATTAGATTGTCAGAACAATGTGTTAAAGATATTAAAAAAATAATGAATGAGATAATTGTATGTATTTGTTTTTTCAATACTTGTATTATTTTCTATAAAATAATATATAAACCAACATTGGTTAAGCAAATCGTTAGTCATCATTTAACTGGACATTGGCGCCCATGTTTTATCAATTGCGAGAATAGTTTCTAATTGAATTGTTCATTATTTTAATAATTTTTGTTAATTTGTGTTGTGTATTTTTCATTTGTTTTTAAGCAATACAGGTTGCTCAATGTCACAAGTTAATATTTTTTTAGAATAAAATGCCAATTGTAACATGTGCTACCCAATATAAGTTCCAACATATCAAAAATTTTCATTTTTGATAAAATAGCGTAGCAATTACAAATAGGAAACAATCTGTTATGTAAAAATTTATCAACTCTTTTATGCTACTTTATTGAAATCAGTTTACATCGATGGGTGGAAAGTATTAGAAGTGGTTAACTATTGAATTAGTATTTAATTACATAATTACATGAGCAAATCATCTAAACAATTAAAACATAGATATAAATGCCCAACAAAGTGATAAAAATATAGTAACCAACGATTAAGTTACAAATCTCTACTTTTCCATGTTTTACCCCTTTAGGTTCACTTGTTCTGCTATTTTATTTATTTATTTATTTATTTATTTTTTATTTTTATTGTTTTGATGTTGTCGTCGTCCTTTTTAGTTTCGTTAGTCTTAGAGTAGTTTGTTAGCCCAGAACTAATTGCGACGGGCCCATATGAACGTGGGCCACTACTAGGCCCCAGCATGGACCTGGCAAGCATTTGGGCGTTAAATTTCAGAGAAATAAGTCCATAAACCCCGTACATTTTTTATGACTTCTTTCCTTTATCCTTTCCCCTTCAAATTTTATCCCGAAACAAACAAAAAAAACTCCGAAAAATAAACAAGTTCATTAATTTATATACAATGGGGAGCAATATCTCTAAATACTAAATAATCTGAGTTCTGAAAGCTGTACATGACAACAGATGATTCTGATTTCTTAGAAGAAGATAATATTATGACATTATTCTGTGAATAAGCCTTATTAACAACATTATACTAGCTTTAACAGGGATATTATAGCAATAGAAATAGGATAAAAATAAGGCTAAATATCACTTAAATTCCTTATAGTTTTATTCACTTTGCACTTTTATACCCTCACTTTGTTTTGCAACATTTATATATCCCTAAGTTGTTCAAAATTAGCACTTTTGGTACCCTCTTTTGTTTCACTCGAATGTTTTTCCATGACACTTAGAATAAATTAGCATGGGAATATATGAGAATATCCGGATGAAAATTTTCATGTTCGCATGACAGAAAATATCAAAATGTCAATTAAACAACTTAGGAATTAGGATATGCAAGTGGTGCGAAAACCAAGTGAAGATGTTTAAGTACAAAGTGAGTGAAACTATAACTTATTTAAGTGTCATTTAGCCTAATAATAAGAGTGAAGCTCTATTAGTTACTGTTCTCTCGTGGACGAGAGTCGTTCCCATAAAACTTGAAAGCATTTATCCACCGGTCTCAGATCTGCACAGCCCAAATATGGGACCCACCACGTGATTGCAAATCTGGTGCCACGTCACGATCTTAGCCTACTGACTCTTGTCCTCATCGGGGGAGCCGGGGGCACCCACCACGAAAGCTCGAGCCCTTGTCACTACTAGTGGGGGCAGTTTAGTCATTGCATGATCTTACAACATTGCTGTGTATATAATTAGTAAAAGTTTCATAGTAGTCGATGAAGCTGTAAAAATAACTAGAGCAATCGTATTTATAAATATATATTATTTAATTTACAACTTTATAATTATAATATGTAAATATACTTGTATTTTATAAAAAAAAAGCTTGGAACAAGCACTATGGTCAGTTTGCTGGAATGAATGATTGGGTGCTTTTAATAAATAAAAAAATCACCTCTTCGAGAATATGTTTCTAAATCCAAATAGAAAAACAGTCTATACAACATTTCTTTATATAACATAATCATTTAGGTTTCACACTCATGATTTTGAACTAAAAACTAAAATTGTATTGAAAATGTATTTACTACGATCATAACATATATTCAAACAAGAACTTTGAATTTCATTTCCTACAGCAAATGTTGCATGCGATATTTGTTGCGTGCTGATGAGAGGTTATTTGGTGTGTAATTAGTAAAAGTTTCATAGTAGTCGATGAAGTTGTAAAAATAAATAGAGCAATTGCATATATATTATTTAATTTGCAACTTTATAATTATAATATATAAATATACTTGCATTTTATAGGAAAAGCTTGGAACAAGTACTACAGTTAGTATGTTGGGATAAATGATTGTCTGCTTTAAAAAAATCACCTCTTCAACAATATGTTTCTAAATCCAAATAGAAAAACAGTTTATACCAAGTTTCTTTATATAACATGATCATTTATCTTTTACACTAATTATTTTTAACTAAACGCTAAAATTGTATTGGAAATGCATTTCCTACAATAATAACATATATTCAAACAACTTTGAATTTCATTTCCTACAGCAAATGTTGCCTACAATATTTGCTGCGCACTGCTGAGGGGCTGTTTGGTGTGTAATTAGTAAAAAGTTTCATAGTAGTCGATTGTTGATGTCAGTTATCGAACAGGGGGTTTATTTATGGATTGGTGTGGGTTTAGGGTCCTCAAGCTTCTTCAGATGGCTGTTTCTGGAACCTAATGTTCTCTCCTGCACATGAAAAGCTCGTGAGAGGTCGGAGTTGGGTTCTCCAGTTGTTCCTCCGACGATCAAGTCAGAAATTGGACTTGAGTGAGAAAATAAAAGACAAATAGCGAAGGGTTATTCAAAGTTGCATGAAGGCAGAAAAAGTTACCTAGTGCAGTGCAGCTTCCTTTTATAGCAGATCAGATTGGCATATGGGTAATTTTGATCGAGTCTTAGACAGGCAGCTAAATCGATAGATACCTTACAGGTGTCGACCGCTGAAGAGGGTGAGTCATCCAGATGTTTAATGTGAGGATGACAGTAGGTGCTTAGTGCTAACTAGGTCCAATGAGTCATAAAGACTATGGAGGCTGGAGAAATGATGGCTCTGACAAAGCACTTAATGCGATGGTAGTCGACTGTCGGCAGGGATTTTGAGGATACACCGTTTTTGTAGTCGTCTGTCTGAGGGCATGCAAACACTGCCTTTTTAGTCGGCTACACTAATTGTTGGCTAGAATAGTAGGCCGAGTGCGGGTGCTGGTAGGGTTGGTATGGGGGGTAGGTCAACAAGTACTGCCTTTTTAATCGGCTACACAAGTTGTCGGCCTATTGGGTCGGTCGCAGGTGCAGCTCGAGTCGCTCATCTCTGAATATGTTTGATCAGGCGGGAGACGGGACACGTGTCGGCCTCTCAAGGAGGATTAACACCTAGCTTATTTGCAGGCTACAACATCGATGAAGTTGTAAAAATAAATAGAGCAATCGTATATATAAATACATTATTTAATTTGTAACTTTGTAATTATAATATATAAATATACTTGCATTTTATAAGAAAAAGTTGGAACAAGCACTACGGTTAGCATGCTGGGATGAATGATTGCCTGCTTTTAAAAAATCACCTCTTCAACAATATGTTTCTAAATCCAAATAGAAAAACAGTCTATACCAAGTTTCTTTATTTAACACGATCATTTATCTTTTACACTAATTATTGTATTGGAAATGTATTTCCTACAATAATGATAAATATTCAAACAACAACTTTGTTGCACGTTGATGAGGGGCTGTTTGGTGTGTAATTAGTAAAAGTTTCATAGTAGTCGATGAAGTTGTAAAAATAAATGGAGTAATCGTATTTATAAATACATTATTTAATTTCTAACTTTGTAATTATAATATACAAATATACTTGCATTTTACAGGAAAAGCTTAGAACAAGCACTACGGTTAGTTTGCTGGTACGAATGATTGCGTGCTTTTAAAAAAAATCACCTCTTCAAGAATATGTTTCTAAATCCAAATAGAAAAATACTCTATACCAAGTTTCTTTGTATAACATAAACACTGAAATTGTATTGGAAATGTATTTCCTACAATAATGACATATATTTAAACAACTTTGAATTTCATCTCCTACAACAAATGTTGCATGCGATATGCGATATTTATTTGTTGCAATTTATTTTTTGCAACAAACAAAACATTTCACATTGAAATCAAGTGTTTTCTAATTTGAAATTCAAACTGTGTACATTTTGAGGATTCGGATCCTCTCTAATTAAGTGATAATTAGAGAATGTCCAAAATCTTCATCGTTGATTCTAGTTTCAAGAATAGAGATAATGTCACGTAAGATTTTCAGTTCGATAATGTATAATTTTTAATCAACAAAAAAAAAAACGCGACATTTTTTTCTAGTCAAATGGGATGGCAGCATTATCAACTAGCTTATAATTTATTGCGAACTGCACAATCTTGAGGGCATAAATTGAAGAATCTGCAACTAAATATTCGGTGAAGTTTAACGGGAGCTAGCTAAACGGTAGGGATGGGTAGGTTAGACCCCTCGCCCACACTATATATACAACAAAGAATCAAAACATTCCTGTCTCATTTTTGCCTCATTTCCACCCTTTTAGAGCCCTAGATCCGTTTGAAAAACAAACAAGCCCCACTTTATTAATTCCTAGATTTAGCAATTTCATGGCAGCTAATTATTGCAAGGGGAAAGCGATGGCTGGGAGCTTTGCGAAGCGAGTCACAAACCAGATCTTGGCGTCAAACTCCCGGTCATCGACATTCACGAGGTAATTGCTCATCTTTTTCGAGCTCGAGATACTGGCGGGTGTTTGGGAATACTTATTTTCTGAAGTTCCTAAGTAATGCTAGGTTTTAGTGGCTTTTGACTTTTAAGATAAAAATATTATAAAAATTGTTTGGATAGTATAGTAGTTTGTTTGGTCAAACCTAGCTTATTTAGATGAGCTTATAAGTTAGTTTTTCAAAAACTAAGATATACCGGCTTTCTAAAATATGACATATAACCTAACTTATTTCGGACTTTAAAAAAATCGTGCCGCCTCGTCCTAATCTCTCCCAACTGATCTCACTAATTAATCTTTTATTCTAGGAGGGTGGCCCACTACTCCTCGCCGTCGTCCTCCTACGACAAGAACGTGGACGAGCACGTGCGCCCGGCCGTGGTCCCGGACCACATGATCGCGTCCGACTCCGACAAGTACTGGGGCCCTCATCCCAAGACCGGAGTTTTCGGCCCCGCCTGGAGTGGGGCCCACGGAGACGAGGCTGCGGGCGACGGTCCTCCCCCGTCTCCTTCGGTGATGGACCAGACCGCGTGGTTCAGGCCGCTGGAGGACGTCGACAAACCGCCGCCGCCCCCTCTCGCCTGAACTGGGCCGGCCTCTCCGGTCGGCCTGTATCTGTAGTAGTGCTCATTTGCGAACTTTGCTTCGGAAAAAAAGTATTATCTGTGAACTTCCTGAGGGATTTTGGTTTTAATTAATCACATTCGTCAATTGTTCGCCGCACGTACTGTTTGGGTTCATAACAAAAGGTTGAAGCAAAGTACGCGCTTGTTCATCGCGCGACGTTGCGAAATAATTTGTTTTGATTCGGACGCGTGTGAATTTAACTCCTTTCGAATTCCTTTAAAAAAGAAGGCACGCGTCCAATGGACGAGGCTTCTACCGTTGTATCTAAAAAAAGAATGCATTCGTCCGGTAGTGACACGTACCATGCACGTGGAGGGTGAGAATTAGTAAGTTGACTACTTTTGGCAGTAACTAGTCATCACCCAAAGGGCCAAAGCCATGTTGTTATATTTTATCTACGCGAATATGACGTTGGGATTTTTTCCCCCCCTCCTTTTGTCAGACTTTAATCTACGAATAATTTTTAAATTGCACGTGATGGGGCATGAGACATTAGGAAATTGGACCTTGGGTGGAGCCAACACCTCGTGCTCCTTACATGGTCATTATAAAATTAGTAGCCAGGAAATAATCTGATGACCTTGATCTATTACATTTTTCAGCGTATAAAAATAGTTCTATCTTCCGACTACGAAACAAATTTGAAATCTAGATCTTATACGCGCAAATATGTCCACATTTAATTAGTCAATACGAGCAGTGAATATTGATTTATCTACGGTTATAATATAGTTTCATTTCGTCTGAAAACAACGACGACGCTTTGGCCGAGTGGTTAAGGCGTGTGCCTGCTAAGTACATGGGGTTTCCCCGCGAGAGTTCGAATCTCTCAGGCGTCGAGTGCTTTCTTTTTCCTTTTTCCCCTCTTTTTCAATGTCTTCTATTCCGCCCGCTAATGAAATGTCTTTTTGTTTTTCATTAATTTTTTGAGATCTCTTGGTTCTTGAGTTCTGGCTCTTTGCTGGCTGTTGTGGTTTTCATTTCCGTGCTCAAGTTTTGTTGGATAGATTTATTTGTGTGCAATTGGCAGGAAATTAGTTATTTGTGCAGCCTTCGGGCACTGGGCAGAAAATGAGCCCAAAATTAGGGGATTTAGTTGGTTATACTTCTTAATCTGTGGTATGGTTGTTGATCATATGACCACTCGTGTACCATTAATATGTTGATGCATATCTTGTTCTAATCTCTTTTTTGCCAAAATTGTTAAACTTCAGCTGCAAAGTATAATTTATAACAAGTGATGTTGCAATTTATGTTGTTTGGTTCACATTAACTGTGATTTTTTTTTGTTATTTATTTACAGTTGTAGTTTCAAAAAAAAAAAAAAAGTCATTGAATCAAGTGAAGACGATTCAATGAATATGAAAACAGCTCTCTGTCAGATCTCAAAAAATTACCACATGTATATTAATGATGCTTACTTTTGTTTTGAGCGTAAGTTCTTATAAGCTTTGTATATTGGGAATATGTAATGCATTAATAATAATAATAATAATAATGGACAACCAATTTCTAAGTATGGTATTTTACCTTCTTTTTTATCATTTATTAGTTGTCAAAACATTTTACTAACATGTAAGGTCATTTGTGTAAATTTATATATCTTTTTTTTCCCTTCCCTTCTCTTTATTAGAACTCCCAAACAAGTTGAAGTAAGTTCACCTTTATTTTCCTTACTAAACTCCCGAATAACATATTTCAATTTTCCTTCCCTTCTCTATCTTCCCTTTCCCTGCTTTTATTTTCCTTTCATTCCCCTAGTGAACTCCCAAACATAGTTTTAGTTTCTTAAATAAGATATAACAGTTTTTTTGGACAACATAAATTATCAGTTCAATTTTCTTTATATATAGGGTTCATATCAATGGAGTGATATATCATCACACTATCCGAATCTCAGTTTCATGGATCTCCTAGGTAATATTTGTAATTTATAGCAGCCCTTTGTTTTATTTGAAGTTTGAACCGTCAAATGATAAAGTGAAAAAAGAAAAGAAATAAATTAAAAAAAAAAGAGAGAAAGAAACCCTTCTTTTGTACTTGAACTTAAGAGCGAGTCTTATGTTTTTTGTGTTCTTAATTACTCCAATATGCAAGTATTACAGAGAAAAATTGGTGCTAAAGTTCCTCTAAATATCTAACTAAAACATCTATTTCACAGTACAATATGAGCTAGACCAAATCAATGTGAGTGAAAACTAACCTAAATTACTTTTCGTTGAATCGATTTACCATTCTAATGCAGATCATATCACATTTTTAAAATAATATTTCATTTAAATTTCTCATAAATGGGTTTTCGTACTCAGCTATAATTCTTTTATACAAACACCATTCTATCAAATTAAACTCGAATGGTGGATGCTGTTGATGATGATTATATGCGGAAGATGATATAGGGGGAAAAGGGATTGAAAGGGAGGAGTCCGACCTTGCCTTCTCCCCTCGGTATGTTGGCTCCGACGATAAAGTAGCATGTGCTTTTGTGGATGATGCGATACCGGATGTCAATAGGGGTCTGTTTAGATATTTCTTTGTAAACCGCGGGATTGCTACACTAACACAAACTCAGGTGGTCTAATTGTCCTTGATAGCTACAGTATTCCATGCTAAAATGAAGCTTTGTGTTGGGAATTAACTGGGAGTTGCCAACTCAGCCACAAATCGTTAACATATCCGCCACCCCCCAAACCATTTAATAAAACAAATACAGTTTGTTATAGATACTGTAACGGCTAACGTCTACAGTATTATAATCCAAAAAAACCCTATACGACAGAAGGGGGTCCATTTTGTCGGCGTGTTCTGGCAGAGACATGGGAGGCCTTTGACAGTAACTACATCACGGACATCAATTAGATCGATGAGAATATTTGTTAGAGATTCTATTTGTGCCGTAATGTCACCTAAGAACGTACAAGAATAAATGCCCAAATCTCCTTATCCCAGCAAGAAAGCGAGATATTATTAAGTTCTGCTCCTATAAATCAAAATAGCATCAAATTTAAATTTTTAAAAAAAAGGGGAATGGATATTTTGTTCCTTCTTCTTAAGCCCAGGCCCAGGCCAATCACCGGCCCATCAATTCTCATCTCTTGAAAACGTTACTGCAAGAATTCCCACGTGGTTCCGCCGCTATTAACTCCCTCGAAGCGAGACGCAGCGTTGATCTCAACCGTCCATTATGCCAGCTGTGCATTCCCAACGGCGGCGAGCGCTGTCGGGCGAGTCAACACGTCTCTCCCCTTAAAAAAAATAAAATAAAACTTTCGCCCGCATTTACTGAAAAGTCCCCGAACTTTAGAGTGTTTATAAATCTAGCCTCTCCGTCCCCCAATCTCGAGCTGGACCAAAATCCCCAATTTCGGACCTTAGGGCTCCAGTACAACCCGATCTTAGGTATGATTTTTTTTTCTTTCTCTCCAAATGTCTCTGAAATCTGCGATCCTAGCTCTGTTTCTTTACCTTAATTGACCCGATCTTAGGGTTTTATTGGTTGAATTTGGTTAGGATTTGAGGAGCTTTTCTTTTTGGGCTTTTTAGGGTTTTATCTCTTTCAGAAGTAAGAAACTAGCTTTTGCTTTAGGATTGTGCTGGGGTTAAATTCTCTAAGGATTGCAGCTACATGAGCGGAAAAGCATGAATTTTGCTGCTTTGATTTGGGGGGAAAAAAATCCCTGGGGGTCTTCTGTGGGAGCTAGGGTTTCGAACCAAAGCTCGGTTAGGGGTTTCTGTGCTCAATTCAGCATGAACGGTGAGAAAGATTCGATTTTGATAGTGGGTTTGGCATAAAGGCCACATCTTGTTTCCTTATTGGGAATGGCAGGTGAAGGAAATGAGAACAGTCTCAGAAGAAGAATGGATCTGAATCTTTACTTGGGCCTTCCTCGTTCTCCTCGACCTCGAACTTCAGACCTCGGATCCGATCTTGCCCTTAGCTCCCTACCTTTATTTGCTTCATCCACATCCGAAGAAAGCCGAGCTCCTATAGAGATGTCCAATCCTCATGCTCCCTACTCCCCATCTCATGAACCTAGCATTCCTCTCATTGATCAACACGATGCAGATGCTCCTGTTGATGCGAATTCCAATCAAGAATACAACCCTTATTCCCCTTTTTATGAACCACACTCTCCAATCCCCACAATGTTGCCTGAACCCGAAGAGCTTGAAGAGAATGAAGAGCCATTGGAATCCTACATTCCTTTAGACCTTGAAGAGGGGAATGATGACCCATTATCTGTATATCCATTGCGAACAATGTCTCCACTTTTGAGACCATATGCTAACCCATTTGTGCGCCACGATATGCCGATGTATTCTCCTTCGATGCCATCTTATGTTTCTAGGTCCCCATCTTACTCTCCTCCTCCTCCAATTGATAGAGGCGACGAGTCTTCTTCAAGGCATGATATTTTTGAATCTCCTGAGTATCGATTGAGGAGATTGATTGAGTCAAGCCATCGTCGGTTGAGGCTCAGAAGGTTTCGTTCTTCAGAAAGATCCAATCTTGGCCGTTCATCTTCTCCTGTCATTGAACAGCAACCAGCTGCAGAAACTAATGGGAAGCATAAAGTGCCTGTGGAAGGTATCGAAGCAGAGGGGTCAGAAGAGGAGAAGGAAGGAAAGAGCCAATCCACTGCAAATTTCGAGTGCAATGTATGTTTCGATATGGCCCAAGAACCTGTTGTTACTTCATGTGGCCATTTATTTTGCTGGCCGTGTTTGTATCAGTGGCTGAATGTTCATAGCATGCACAAAGAGTGTCCAGTGTGCAAGGGAGAGGTTATTGAAACGAACATCACACCCATTTATGGGAGGGGGAACTCAGAAGCTAGTGATAGGAAAAAACTTGCAGAGAGCGGGGAATCAAACATAAAGATTCCCCCAAGACCTCGTGGTAATAGATTTGAGAGCTTAAGACAGCAGTTCAGACCCATTTCTCGAAGATTTGGGGAAGGAATCACAAACTCTTGGAGGCGACTCGTGAATCAACAGATGAGAAATAGGCATAGGTTTGAAGAGCCTAATATGCCTCCGATGCTCAACGGTGCACATCATGCAGTTCTGAATAGGCTGAGAGCAAGAAGATTGTTAAGGGAAGCAGAAACAAGTGCTGAAATTAGGCGTGCAATTGAAGATATCTCCTTGCCTGTCGAAGATTCACCAATCCCTCAAAGTAGTAGCTCACGCTCGCTATTTCGTGATGGTAGTGATTTAAGTCCACTTCTTCATAATGCAATTGAGTTTTGGCATCGGAGTGGAGAGAGTACGACTACTCACCCTCGAAATAATGATATACATTCAATTTTTAGTGATGGAATTGGCCCGTCAGTTTGGAATAGATTCAATGCATATAATAGATATGGACCCTCAACATCTTCGATGAATCCTTCCAGTCCTGAGCAGCTGATACCTAGGGCTAATTTAGCATCGGCTTCTGCTGCTGACCAAGTCTCTGGTTCAAGCACAACTGCAGTAATTCAGGGAGATGTCGGTTTGCCAGAAGGTTCTATGGAACCCAACAGTGCAGGGTCTTCAAGGTCATCACATAGGAGAAGAGGAAGAAGCAGTGCTTCTGGTTCATTGGATTTGGATGGAGTTCTTCATGCACGTAAGCGAAGAAGGCTGAATTGAACGTCTATAAATTTCCATGCTCTTCTAAAATAACTTATTGTGTTCTATTTCTTGTGGTGTATTGTTAGTGTCGTTGGTTTATTTCAAATTGCTTTGCTGTTCTCTTTGTTTGTTTTACATATAAAAGTTAAGTATGTGTTCTGGAAAATGCTCAGTTTTGAAACAACATTTATTTATATTCATCTGAATGAAATTTTTTCTTTTGAAACCTCTTGAGGTTTTCCATTGATTGTGTGTGCTTCCTTTAGTGATATCTGCTAGTAAAACGGCGCAGTGATGAATTTGCCATCACAAATATATATTATCGTCTTTCTCTTAGTCTTTCTTCTACTTCTCTATCCAAGTAAATTCTCATTAACCCCTCTTTTCAGATTTAGTATCCTTATAATGGCTGGTATTCATTTTCATAGTCATGGAGAGAGTCAAATGTGCTGGTTTTTTTTTTCCCCAGATCTCAACTTCTTTATATATCATCAGCATAATGTATTACTAAATTAGTTACTTTCCTAGGGGCTTGTTCATGTATCTCATTAATGTATATTTCCAAATGCTTTAATATTTAGTCATAAATATTGATGTATTTATCTCAAATATACTAGAGGCCCTGCACATCTGTTCAGTTGGACTTATGACAGTGATCACTTTTTCCCCCCCTCTAGAAATTGTGTTATATCAAATGCATCTACATAGGTAATCTATGATGAGAGATGGATAATGTTTACGATTTGAATGTGTAAGGGCCTGAAGGTGAAATGTAGGTCTCCTTGTTCATCCATTAATCTTTGGCGTCATGATGATTTTCCTTTTGTGTCCAGAGTAAATTAGAGAAATTAGAGAAAACCTCCTGTACTGCTGAAGGTTTTTGCAGCATAGGTCTATGTTATATCAGATTTTGTGGATTACCTTTGTCTTGTTAGATTGCCAAAATCTGTTGTTTATTCAGATATAACCAGATGTATCTAATGCTGAAAGTTTGCAATAAATGAGCTATTGCTTCCATTGAATGCTCTTTTTGGGTCTAATGTTATATGGTTCATTGTCTACTATGACTTTGATGGTACTAATTGCTAATGTAAATGTGATTGATGTTAAGAGTTTGTTTTGTTCCTGGATTTTGTAAGAGCAAGTTTTGTCCTTTAATTCTCACGTTCTTGTTGCAACCTGTGCTTTCATTTTTAGAGGCTAAAGATGTTCAATATTTACCATACACAATAATTCATACACTTGTACATTTATGTGTATCTCCTAATTAATGTACGAGAGTAACCATAAATACAAATTTTATATGCTTGATTTTAGTTGACAAATTAAACTCCTTGTATACTAGGATTTTTTGACATATACCCCAATGCATAGTTATTGTAATGAGAGTCTTATTCCTTTTTGATTCAAAACTTGAGGTATTTCAAATTAACTTCTACCAACCTGATCCTATGTATATTGCTTATTTTTCTGAGAACAAATAGATGAGGTCTTATGTGATTATTCTAGCTTAATTACGTGACATGCCTTCTAGTGATGGACATGCTGACAGCCTGACTTAGGAAGTAGTACATAGTTAGAAATCTAGCCTTTCAAGGTACTAATCAGATGGATATGTTGTTTTTTTAAGCACGATTGCTATTAAACTCCAGTCGAAGAGAGCCGCTCTGCTGCAGTATCTTTTCGTTTGCCCTTTTCTAGTTTTTACTCGAGGGTAGATGGTTTGGGTCATTCATATTTCATGCACTACTTGTAATGTTTTTAGTTGCTTATGGTTATGCTTTTTTGTTTTTAACTTGTTAACTATTCCAGTGGCGTTCAAGCTATCAAAAAGAAAGGGTGATGAGAATTTGCAAGCTCTTCATACAATTCTTTTTGGAAGAAAGTCAAATGTAATGCTTTTGGACGTTACCTCTTTTTTGTGCGTGCAAGTGCAATTCACTATATCACTTTCTCTGTCTGTTTGGATAATCAACTCTTTTACCCCTTTGCCAGGCACATTATTTGAAAAGGAATATCCTCCAGTTCTCTGGGTTTGTTTGGACTGAAAATAAGGTATCTAAATTACTTACTCTTTTATGAACTTGTTATACTTTTGTATCTAAATTACTTATTCTTCTATGAACTTGTTATACTTTTGTTTGCTAATTTAAATTTTACAAACTTCTGGTTATTTCGTAGTTGAGTCATGGTTAAATGTTGCACGTCATTGTGTTTTCCTCATATGAGTATTACATTTCCTTATGCATATTTACAGTTCACTTTTTCTCAAACTAGTTAATGTGTTCCTTTAACAAGGTTGGTTTGTTCTTCAGCTTGTTTATTGTTCTGACAATAATGTCTCCCTGCAGGAAAAAAATAAGGCAAAAGTGAAGGAAAAGCTTGATAAGCATACCAAAGACAAGTTGATTGATTTCTGCGAGCTGCTTGATATCCATTTTCCAAGAACTAGTACCAAGAAGGTCCATTTCCAATAACTTGATAAACTTTATCTCCTAGGCATTTTTAAAAATTGGCAAACTGCTTTACCATGCTGTGCTATTATTTCAGGAGGATGTCTCAGCAAAGTTACTTGAGTTTCTAGAGTCCCCGCATGTCACTAGAGATTTGATACTTGCTGACAAAGAAAAGGTTATCTTTCTGCTGATTTTCATATGTATGTCCTGTGAT
This sequence comes from Asparagus racemosus, assembly GCA_037177215.1. Classification (NCBI taxonomy): domain Eukaryota; kingdom Viridiplantae; phylum Streptophyta; class Magnoliopsida; order Asparagales; family Asparagaceae; genus Asparagus; species Asparagus racemosus. Next base: position 915,287 of record JBAKGM010000002.1, read on the forward strand.
CTACTTTAGTAGTAGCATATCATAAGATCCATCATTTCTCTAGAAGGGTAAAAAGCGCCGGAGCAGAACAAAAGCTAGTCGAGAAGCAACTGAAGATGCATCTTCAGACAAAGAAGCCAAGGTTTGAATCTCCAATGCGTCTGTAGTTTATGTAGATTCAACTTTTTTGTGCACACTTGCACTACTTACTATAACATTATAATCATTATTTCACAACAGATTCATGTTGGTCGTAGCTACTAGCTCCATGTGATGTTATAAAGTCTCAGTGTGTTTGGTACTTTGATTATCATTCTCTTTTGTGTTTCATCTGTTGATTTTGCTCAAGTTTAAGGAATCTTTTGTGGTCAATAACTGGTTTTGTAGGTGCACTACCTTCCTTAGTGGCATGCGTTTTTTAATGCATTGCAAGTCCCACATGCATTCATAAAATTAAGAAATGCAATAGATTAAAAGAAGTATCCAGGAATATTGTTTTATTATATTGTTCGTTGATATTCACTTCATACATTTCTATGTTATTTCTACATTTTATGCATTGTAAATGTTCTTAAATTAGTGGATCAACATTTTAAATTAGTGGATCAACATTTCTATGAACAACATCATTTTTTTCCTTTATGTTCTTCTGAAGTGTTTCTGTCAAACTCCTGAAAACTGAGAAACACTGTAGTGTTGTTTATCATTCAGATTTTAGAATATGATCACTCGCTTTTTTTTTAAGGAATTGCTAAATGCTTTACAGTTGCTTTCAACTTGTTAGAATTAAAACATTTTATTCACTATCTCATTGTCGGTCTATTTTGACCTCCATTGACTGTAAAGTTTATTCAGAGTTATTGAGAATTTTTTTGGCATACAGAAACATAAAAGGAGCACCGAGAATGAAAATAAAAAGGGACGGAAGCAGTCTTCTGAAGTTGCAGAGGAAGATAAAGATGAAGATTCTGACGGTTCTGATGATGTGAAAAACGCATCCTCTGATGAGGAAGATAAGAATGGATTGGATAAAAGTGATGATAATAAGCTCGAAGAAGAAGAAGAAGAGGATCGTCCATCAGAGGAACCTCAGCTGAGCATTAAAGAATCTGATAAGACAGAGCCAGAGGATACTGCTGAGCCCAAAGACAAAGGAAGGACTTCAAAAATCAATAAAGCCTCTTCTGTAAAATCTGGTAAGAGCCCTTCAAAAAGTGTTTCAAAGAAGGCCGCTCAGCTGGCAGAAGATGAACTGGATGTGGCTGTAGATAAGAAAAATGGTTCTGCAAAAGAGCAGAAAAAGAAGAGTTCAAAGGATGCAACAAAGGAGAAGGCTGCTGCCGTAAAAAAGGAGGATAAAAAGAAGTCTTCAGGGAAGAGTGATTCTGTAGATAGTAGTAATTCAGGTCCATCTAAACCTTCCAAATCCAAAAAGGAAGATGAAAAGAAAGGCCAGAGGAAAGAAAAGGCACTACCAGAGGGCAAAAAGACAAAGAAGAATAAAGAAGCTAAACCTGCGCCGAAGGTTTCGACCAAGGAACAAGGTAATAAAATGACTTTATAACTCAGAAAATGAATCAATTTGTCATCATGGGCTTTCTGATTTCTTCTTTCCTTCAACTCATATGGGGATAATCTTGTCCTTATCTTTATTTGAAACCATGTTTCTTGGTTGTTATTGGAAAAAAAATCTAATATCAACCTATATTACAGTTCCAATATCAATCTATACTACAGCTATGCAGAGACTGCCTTGTGGAAAACTCAAATATACCCTTTTGTGCAGAAGATTGTTTGTCCAGTAAAATACTATCACTGATCTGGAACTGTAATATAGATTGATATTGGATTTTTTCCTTTTTCTTTAATAGCCTATTATAAAGCAAGGGGACTATGAATAATTGCATTCATTTTAGTATATTGCAAATTTTGTATTTCTAATTGTGTGGTATCATTTTCTTTAACAATGAGCCTGAAACTATACAACTAATGAGTTCCCTCTCCAACGGGACATGCTTAAAAAGACATATGAGATATCTGATACTGGAGGATATGACTTGTGGCCACTGAATCAAGTGACTCAGCTGGCTTTACTGCATTTAGCTATTATGATATATTTCGATCATCTTTGAAGGCATTATACTCATCCCATCTTTCCTGAAAATTGTTTGTCACGAATTCTAGGAAAAGGCAAGAAAAAGGCAGGGCCTAGCACAGAAGAGTTGCATTCTGTGGTCACCAATATACTTAAAGAAGTGGATTTCAACACTGTAAGCAGCTGAATACTCTTATATTAATGGCCTGGTTTATTCTTTGCTGGATTTAATTTATTGATAGTGAATAAATGTTTTTAAACAATTGCAGGCGACCTTGGCTGATATTCTTAAGCAGTTAGGTAAGCTGTTTGAATGCTATATTGTCTAGTGACTTCTATTTTTTGGTCTTTTGTTTGATATATCATATCCATCTAATCTTAATCCAGTGGCAACACGTTAAATGATGAGTTTTTCTTTGCTATCTCTTTATGGATGTCATTGTTATCTACCTAGATTTTCTTCTCTTTTGGTTGATATAGGATAGTTGCAGTACAATTTTTCCAATTGCGACCACTTAAGTAGACTGTGTGCCAACTAGATCCTATTCTTATAACATGCAGTAATACTTGTGAATTTTCTTCAGACCATGAGCCACCCACGTCTGTGTGATACTCCCGTGTTACATAGAGATCAATTGTTGTGGCCAAATGCTTGTCAAGTTTTACTCCAAACTAAGTTTGTCAAGTTTAATGAATTTCTAAAAGTTAATCAAGCAACAAGTTAATATTAAAAAAGGAACTGAGAAATCAGTGTTCATGGTGTAAGCGCCGCCTAGGTGCTTGCCTCGCACCACTCATGGTGGCCAAATTATATGATCCATTCTTTGGTGCCAGAGCTTGAAAGGAAAAGAGTAGGAAGGGAAATAAGAGCAGGGAACAAATAGAAGGTAGCTTAATGGGTGTCAATGCTGTTAGTTGCTACTTGCTAATACATTTGTCGCCATTCTTGGTGCTCATTGCGACCAATATGTGAAGGGAGAGAAGACATTATATTTTGAAGAAGTATCCTAAGGTTATGTTGCTGGGTAATTTATTATTTAAATTCTATGCAGTCTTTAATCATTTCCAACCGCTACTGCCTAGTATTTCACCGAGATTTGCAGTTGGTTCTACTTGGCTGAATCTAGACCTTTGCTCAATTTTCAACAACAATGGAGCATTCCCAACTACGAATATTGTCCTTAATTGATCCCTTTTTTATTTGAGGGGTGAGGGGTATATGATGATAAATGGAGGGGGAAAAACAAACTTTTAGATGGCTCACGGAATGAATTTTCTTGTGATCATGTTACTGTTGCAGGGGCTCACTTTAACACTGACCTAATGGATAGAAAGGCTGAAGTGAAGAACATAATCGAAGAAGTTATAAACAACATGACAGATGATGAAGATGACGGGGATGGGGACGATGAAAACGCAAAGGAAGAATCTGACGGGGATGGCAAAGAGTAGATTTTGATGATTATATGGCAAAGAGTAAATCTTTGCAAGTCTCATACTCATGGTAATGCTTATTTATGGTGGTGATCATTTGCCTAGGATGATGGTCTTGCCGAGGCTTATTGTACCAAATCTTTCCTTTTCCTTTTTGTTTTTAAGTCCAGTCTGTCTGTACAATAGTTTTTCTTTCTCCTATTTAGAGGATTTCTTTGATCTTTTTTTTTGTAGTATGGAATATTTATCTTCAGTTTTTTTTTGTGTGCGTGTACAACAAAATGTTCAATGCTGTAGTTCTTCCATGTTTCAACTTTTCATGAGACTTACTGTTCCATGTTCCTTTGGGCTCTTTTTGGATGATTGTGCATGATAATCTACCTAGTGTTTTAAAGGTTATGTTTTCTTTGAATCCTCCCTCTTTGTATTTGTTAGGGATTTTTCATAGGAATCACATTTTATTTTTAATTTATACATGTATCATTTTTAAAGTGTTTTTTGTTGTAATCAACCACCTGAGCTAGGGGTGCATACTGTCTAGATACGATTCGAATATGATACTTACTATATCCATATTTGCTTGCTCATTTTGGATACGGATATGGATGTAGATATATCTTGGTAAGGAAAATTTATATCTACATCCACTAAAATCGGTTAAGGATGCGGATGTATATGCGGATATATGAGTGGATATGCATGCGGATATAAAATGGATATGAGAAAATTAAATACTGTTGAAAAAAATATAGTTCATGTGATACGAAAGAGTTCATTAATATGTTTATTATATCTGAAAAGTTAAGACTAGATGTATTGATTGTCAAAATTAACCTCAAATCTATAATATAAAGGCTAAAACAATATCCTATTAGTTATAGATTTGAGTAACTATATCTGTATCCTAACGGATACAAATACAGATATTTTCTTGGATATGGATACAATTTAACACTCCTAACATGAGCCTTATTTTCAGTTAAGTTTTTTTAGGTAATTTACCCTACCTAATTTCAATTAAGGACCATCTCTTTAATATATTTGGCATTTGATAACTAAATTATAGTAGCAAAATTGAAAAAAAAACTTGACTTTAAATTGGACTCGGGTGGTTGATTGCAACGAATTTTTTTTAAAAAATGTTTATGTATAAATTGAAAATGAAATGTGGTTTTATAGAATGATTATATTCTAAAGGTGGCTTCTATGAGAAAAGGTTACTTCACTCTTCTCTAGACTGACGTATAATATTTCATCGCATACTTTTACATAAGCATTCTATGTCAAACCTTAATTTATTGGATGTATTAATGTTTCCATTAATTGAAAAAAAGCTAAATAGCACTTGAATGCCTTATAGTTTCACTCACTTTGCACTTATATATCTTAAGTTGTTTAAAATTGGCACAGTTGATGTGCGTGATTAAATAGTCACTAAACTCGGTGTGAGTTTAGGCTTTAAGAGAGCGGAGTCTGCCTTCTCTCTTAATGCCCGGTGACGCTGCTCCGGCCAGGGAGTTCGCCTACGAGAGGGTACCTATGGAAGGAGCGGAGTTGGGATCTCCGGTGGTCCCTCCGACGGTCAAGTCAGTAAAGGAAGGAGAAAAATGTGTAAGTAGAATTTACTGAGATGGGATCACTTACTTGGTTCACTGTTCTTACTGCTATTTATGCCTAGGGTTTGGAGGGCATTCTTGTCTTTCAAGAGACATCTACTGAGTTAGCCCTCTCCTCGACGTGCCGGGAGACGATTGGACTAGCTCCTGTATGCGCCGGCCACAGTAGCATATCCCTGTCACAAGAGCATGCCTTTACAGGTGTCAAACTGTGAGCGGACCGAGAGTTGACGTTGTCTATTCAACATTAATGGGATGGGATTGGCGGCGTCTGCAGTAGCATGGGTCCGAGGTATCTTAAATACC
>JBAKGM010000002.1:920816-933865 GCA_037177215.1 Asparagus racemosus
AGAGCAGCGCACGTGCTCGCGACTGCCCCAAGGACGAGCGCCCGGAGTTCGCCATTGTTGGGCGTTCCAATGTCGGCGAGTCTTCGCTTATCAATTTGCTGGTGAAAAGAAGGAATTTGCACTTATTTCGAAAAAACCATGTGGGTTTTGATGGATTGTTTTTTTTTTTTTTTTGATTCTGCTTAGAAAACTCACGGGACCACTAGTCCCGTGTGTTTTCTGGATTGTGCTTAGGAGGTGATTAGCGAATGCTAAACACACGGGGCTAGTAGTCCCATGTATTTTCAGTACTAAATTTTGCAAAATCGACATCTTTTTGGCCAGCCTTGGTGAGCTGGTCAAAAATATGTTGATTTTGCTAATTATTTAGCAAAAAGGTCATTTTTCCTAATTATTTTTAAAATATTGTCTTTTTAAAAAAATTATCCTTTGTGAAATCACAAGGAGTACAAACCTCATGGTTTATAGTCCACAATATTAAGAGGGTGTTTAGAGAGGCTTATTTTTTTTGGTTAAACTAGCTTTTAAGCTAGCTTTTTTAGTTCTATCTGTTTGGTAAAATGCCTAATAAGGTAGCTTATAAGTTCTATTTTAAAAAGTTGGTATACCCTAGCTTTTGAAAAACTAGCTAATATGCTCATTTAAAAAATCTAGGGTTGACCAAACAAATTACTATTCTACTCAAACAATTTTTATAACATTTTTATCCAAAAACAAAAAAAAAACAAAAGCCATTAAAAACTAGCATAACTTAAAAACTCAAAAAAATAAAACTTCCCGAACAACCTCTAAGTTAGAATATCCTAACTTGCTTTTTAATAGATTAAGTTAAAATAAGCCACTCGCTAAATATAATAAAATTGCAAAAAATTGCTTATAAACTACTTTGACCATTTTCAACTTCACAAACTACAATCATTGACACTACAAAGGAGAAAGAAAGAAGTAATAATAATTTAGTACTGGGAGCGGCAGGATCATTTATTATTATCAAATCATAAGGAGCCCTAATTTCGCCATCATCATCATCGGTATCCTCATGATCGATTAGGGCTTCTTGGATTCTCTCTCCGCTCCTCAGTTCTCGCGATTCCGGCGCTCTGATTGATGCTCTAACGAAAATGGATTTCGATTTGGGCGCGAAATGTGAGGTTTTGCTTTGAGATAGGTACTGTGGATAATTTCTTCTTTCTTTTTGGGCTGAATTAGTTTGAGCTGGAAAAGATATTCAAGAAGAGGAAAATCTTGAATTTTGTATATACTTTCTTGATGTTTGAGGACATCGATATTATTGGCTTCTTAGATCACCATCTTGAAAAAAAAATTGAATTTTTATGATACTTTAAGGATTTGGGTCTCATAAGCTGAGGATTAATCAATGATTAGAGGCTCTTGATCTGTTATTCTGTTGCCTCGCCCTAATGACTAGAAAGTGGAAGTTCTAATCTTAGATAATTTTCAGTAATTTTAAATAATTTTTAAGTGAAATGGCTCCTCAAATTTACGTGAGATCCAAAATTGGATTGGGCATCAGTATTTTGTATTGTGCAGGTAATATATATTATTTTACTTGCTAATATTCGGTACATATGTTGGAAACTCTTCAGGGTCATTATGTGATGTTAGCATTAAAATAGAATCAGAGGCTGCTTTTTGTTTCTTCAATAAACAAAAAGGACTGCAAGCATCCTGTGTACATAGGAAATACAACTAATCCACAAAATCCGGTGCATTTTGCGTTGCTGTGAGTATTCATATTTGCAAGTGTGCTTTTAGATGGCTCCTGCTGGTAATATTTGCATGGATGTACCTGAATCCCAAACTTCAGATAGTGAGCAGTCAACTGATAGAAGTGAACTCAGAGATGTTCCCCACAGTAAGTCTTCTACGGCTTCTGGTGTTAAAGCAATTGTATCTTCTTCAAGTGGTGTACATGAGCTTCTTGAATGTCCAGTATGTACGAATTCAATGTATCCTCCCATACATCAGGTATGCTCTTCATTCGTTGTTTCGTTCATGTATAGCATCATTTTAGGGGTTTCAAATTGCTGCAACAAAAAGGCAATTATTATGCTCTGTTTGAAATTTTTGTCTACTTTGTCTTATTGTAAATCGTCAGATGCAAGTTTATGTTCACTAATTGCTGACAACATTTTCAACTCAATAACATAGTAGTTGTATGAGTGCGACGGTTCAAGTACAATAGGCTGGCAAAGCAGACTAAATTTGTACTGTATGTATGCATCATGGGTTAAATATACTAGTTAAACAGATAGCCTGCTGATTCAAGAAAGTTATTATTCATTCTGGAATCTCTTCTTAGGTGTCTTTGCATGGCCCCAATGTTCCAGGTCCCATTCTGAGGCTTGGGACTGTTACCAGCAAAGTCACATTCATAATTATGGGATACTTAGAGCTAGACATGCCAAAAATGTAGACAACTATTACAAACTCTGCAACTAACTTGGGCTATTTACCTTAGCAGTTATTCTATGTACTTTTACATGCCCTTTTTTTTGTGGGATACTTCATACTTAATTACAATGATGATTTTAGAATGAAAGAGAATATTCATTATGTACCTATTTGCAGTGCCCAAATGGCCATACTCTTTGTTCAAGCTGCAAGCTTAGAGTCCATAATCATTGCCCTACTTGCCGACATGAGTTAGGTGATATCAGATGCTTAGCTCTCGAGAAAGTTGCTGAGTCACTTGAGCTTCCCTGTAGATATCAGAACCTTGGATGTCCTGGAATATTTCCATACTATGGAAAACTGAAGCATGAGCAACTGTGCGAGTTCAGACCATATAATTGTCCCTATGCAGGATCTGAGTGCCTCTTCACTGGTGACATTCCAACACTCGTAACTCACCTAAAAAATGACCATAAGGTGGATATGCATGATGGGTGCACATTTAACCATCGGTATGTCAAATCCAATGCACACGAAGTTGAGAACGCCACATGGATGCTCACTGTAAGTCACTTCGTTATTTAGTTATTATTGGGTACTTCCAAGCTGTGAGCATACAATAGAAATATTGTGGGCCCATCTTTTAGATAGGGTCTACACTGTAAACTCGTAGCGTTATTGGTGATTTCCATGACACGTTAATTGTTACTGATACGAGGAGCATCAAAATGCTATTTGCAATTTTATGAACCTTTTATTTTTCTTACATTTAAAAAAAATTTCTAGGTTACGTTATATGAACCTTCTACAACTGAAACATTTTCCGATTGTAGGTTATTTTATGTATGAGCCTTTTATTACAGATGCAATTTTAATCCTTGTTTGGCTTGAATAGTTAGGTTCATAAATTTTTCATTTTACAACTGAAGTGAGGTGCAAACTATGTATCCCATCAAGAGTTTGATTAATTCCATCAAACATGTGGAGTTGTATCGTAGGATTTTCTCAAAGTTGGATGATATGCGTAATTATTTTTAAAAAGCACCAATATTACCCTTTCCCTACACTTAACTCTTACAAAAACTTGCTTACAACACTAAGCACAGCCAAAGAATGTTAATATTTTGACTCGTGGGCCTCTATGCAGTAATGATGAATTTGTAGACTTGAGGTTGACTTCCGAGAACTTCAAGATTTAGAAGTTCCTTTTTTTCTTCTCGAAGTCTCTTGATGTGGTTTTACAATTTTCCTCTTCTTTTTCATCTTTTCTTTTCCTCTTCACTTGTCCTTACTTTAGTCCATGTTTAAGCCGGGACAAGGTAAAAAAAAATGGCACTTTTAGGAACAAGGGTCCAAGTATTTTTACTCTCTACTTTCTTTGGTTCTGATAGTCAATTCTGTGTCTAATGTTGAATGTTTACATAAATTTGTTACAGGTATTTAATTGTTCTGGCCAACACTTCTGCCTCCACTTTGAGGCATTCCTCTTGGGGATGACTCCTGTCTACATAGCATTTTTGAGATTCATGGGAGAAGAGAATGAGGCTAAAAAGTATAGTTACAGCTTAGAAGTAGGTGGCAATGGCCGGAAATTGACATGGCAAGGTATGCCGAGGAGTATCAGAGACAGCCACAAGAAGGTTCGGGACAGTTATGATGGGCTTGTCATACATCGCAACATGGCTCTCTTTTTTTCTGGTGGCAATCGGCAGGAACTGAAACTAAGGGTGACTGGTCGAATTTGGAAAGAATGACGTTTTAGGGGAGGAAACCTATAGAGGACTCTCTCTAGAAAATCATGTGGGGAGCACGAATCTTGATGCACACATCATGCAGTGCAGTTGTTGCCAGTGCAATTCTACACTATTATGTGGTCCAACTTCACAAACCTAATGATTTGTGCATCAAGATTCGAGCCAGCCTATCTCTGTTATACAAGTCTTTCTATAGGATTTTCCCCCCATGTTTGTTTTGCATTTCCTTGAAAAAGACTGACCTTGGAGTAGCTTTTATTGTTTGCTTACTTTGTGAAAGTGGCTTGTTCATTAGGAATGTGAAGTGTAATTCTGTTGAACTAGAAATAGAGTCACAGGTTGGAAGATAAGATTGTATTTTTGTCTGCTTGAAATAGCTTGGAAGAAGAGATCATACTCTATAAACTTCGGTGAACTTGGAAGGAGGAGACTGTTCAAGCTCGAGTAGATATTATAGTTGCGAACGCATATTGTTCAATCCACTGTCTTGCTTTCTGTTGATCCCCTTACAATGTCATTTCATAGGGCATCTCAACAAGTTGAATCTACAGCAGCTATCCAATAGTACTTCGATAAAGGAAATGTATACTTTTGATATTTAGTTTATTGTGATTGAATAATCGCTTGAACTGAACGAAAAACACTAGAATATAAAATTATAATTCTCAGTTCTCATCATAACTTTGAAGTTTTAGTGCAGTGACTGAGAGATTCGAATCTGGGTGGACCTGCAGGTCTCACCACAACCTCTGAGAAGGTATTTGTGGAATAATAATGAGTAGCAAGTTGAGAGAAGAGTCAACATAACTTACAATTGATTTATTTCTCTGGAGTGTGCAGCATGAAATAGAAAGCAACATCTTAATTATACTCATAACAATCAGACACGTATTAAAAATTTAAAAACACAATAGTGCTCCGCCGGTCATAGCGTCGGCATTCTTCTTTTTCTTCCACAGTTCGAATCTCCTCTGCTCCACAATTTTTTTTCCCTCAAATAAAATTTTTATTTAAAAAATGAAAACTTGTTTTTGGTGCTAAATTCGCATCTCACAGTGTTCATCTCCATCCCCAAACAACATCAATCTCTTCTTCATCTTCTTCATGATGATACTGCTATCTTTTGCAGCCAATTTAAAACTCACCCTCTCTCTCTTTGCCATAAGAAAACCCAACTCTTTTCTCTCTTGTTCTGTTTCTCCTCTCTCCCCCTCAAAAATCCCACCTTTTTCCTCCCACCTCCTTCTCTCGTCGCCCCTCTCCCTCCTCTCCGCCCTGCCCATCGCCGGAAACCCCGGCAGCCACCTCGGTACGTGCGGCGGCGGCGGCGGCACGTGCGAAGCCCTATCACTCGCCGGTAAAGCTGCCCCCTTTTCTTTATGTATTGGCTTAGGAAAAGGTACCTCCCTCACTCTCCCCACGAACGATCTCAGATCCTTCAAGATCGAAGATTCTAGAAGCGGCCTTGTCGGATCGGAGGCGCCGGCGAATCCTATATGGTCGGCGTTGAGGTCCTCGATGGCGCGAATGAGGTCGAGGATGTTGGACTGGGTGCGGCCCTTGGAGGCGGCGATGGAGGAGGCGGAGCGAGCTAGGGTTTGGAGGTAGAGGGAGGCGATGGAGGAGAGGGATCGGAGGGCGGCGGGCTCGGCAGCGGCGTACCCGGCGGAGACGCAGATCTGGGCAACGGCGACGGTGGAGATGGCGGGGATGAAGGCGGAGGGGAGAGGAGGTGGAGATGAGATCGCCTTCCCCTTAGATTTTTTCGATGGCGCCATTCGATTTCATGTCGAGGTTGAGGGCAGCTCTGAACCCCTAGACTAAAACCCTAGCCCACGATGCTCTCAAATACTTTTTTTTTTCTTTTTCCTTGTTAAAATTTACGCAAAGTGAATACGCGCCGGATCCTTATCGGGTCCGCGGTCTTTTCATTCTCGTTCCAGGTTTCATGTTAGCGGATCTAAAACTTAAACCCGCATCCGTTAAATTTTCAATGTTTTTTTTGTTGTGTTATTTTGTGATTCTTTATTAGTTGCTGACTGTAATTCTCTGCTACAGTGGATTGCTAAAATTGGATGGAGCTTGGAAGCGATGAGATGGGTTGTCGATGGATTGAGGAACAGAAGGTATGAGCTCATCTAAAGTCTTTGCGCTGATTCTTTCCTTTGATGGACACTTTGATTGTACTATGGATATCAGAAATTCCGAAAGTGTGTACTTACTGCCCAATAGCTCTGTGGAAATCATGCATGTTTCCGATCTTATTGCATTTACACTGGATCCTTTCGCGTGCGTTTTGGATATCAGAAATTCCGAAAGTGTGTACTTACTGCTCAATAGCTCTGTGGAAATCGTGCATGTTTCCGATCTTATTGCGTTTGCACTGGATCCTTTCGCGTGCGTTTTGGATGTGTGTAAATTGTGATGCTGAGTATGTCTCGAATTAGTTTGAAATTTTAGGATAGGTTCTGTTTCGGTGGTTTTCTGAGATTTTGTATATCCGGAACGTGTATCTGAATCTGCACAACCCAGAGTGGCAAATCAAGTTGGCTTCTGATATATGGATTTTTGCATGCACTTGGGAGTCTATTCGCTATTTACCCTTTTTTTTCATTTATCAAAACTATTAAAATGGAACGCGCTCAACGGCTTGACAGGACACAATTGGGTGTTTCAAGACTCTCAACATCTGAATTGCTATTATGGGAACTTCCCATGAACTAAGTTAGGAAGAGATCCATGAGTCTCACACTTGCTCAACTTCAGGGGCATGTTTTCCTACACCAAATGGAAATATAACATGAGATAGCATTGAATCTAGAAGGATCAAGAAATTAGCTGTTACCAAGCTAACAATATGCTCACATGATTCGATCTCTGTCATTTCGATGTATGTCTAAGTTAATCACCCATAGAGTAACACCATTTTGTCCTCGTAAGAGATGGATCGATGAAATGAGTGATGAAATAGGCCTATCATGATGCATACTTGTCCAATTTCACTTGGATGCTCCTAGAATTTGCCTGATGTAGAAATTGCGTATTTCTTAAAGAAATCCTCTTCCCTTGTTAAAAACAATTGATGAGAGATAGCATTAAAAGTCAAATGGGGGCCGTAATTTCTACCCAGCCAAAACCAAAAGTGGAGACAGACTTGGCCCATCCCATCCAAGCCCCGTTTTTTATTTAGCCTTCACGTTTCGTAGCATGATTTCTCTGCATTTTGAACTGTGTTTGTACTGTGAAAAAGAAAAAAAATGGTAGCATGAATTTAGAAGCTTATGATTAAAGATTTGGGCAAATATAGCATGAAATATCTTAAATGGATTTCCCTAATTATGAGAATTTATGAGGCTATCCATCTTATTCCTCTCATATTGTTGTTTCTTGTAGAAAAGAGAACTATCTAATCTTTTTGTAAAAATCGCGACTAATGATCATCAGATTGTGCAGTTGCCTCTACATCTGCTTACTCATATCACTGTTTGTATTGTGTTGAATGGTGCTTCTAATACCAAGTCAAGTGAGTGAATGCCAGAAAAGTCCTTGGTAAGTTGTAGCGCAGGAAGATCCACTCAATGGATAAACCTTAAGATCAGAAGTACAATGAGTTTAAGTAGACACCGATAATACATTAGCATGGTAAAGTGGGCGTTAGATTACAGAACTGTTGCTAAGTTGCTAGTTTGAGTTTGCTCTCAAGGTTTATTGCTGCATCTGTCTCTGGTCTGCAAATTTAGAACCACCCTGATCAGTTTCTGGCTATCTGCTGCCTCGCGTAGAAAAATTGTGCTTAACTGGAATAACCATGATCAACGAGTGAAACACAAACCAGGATAACCATGACAAACAAGGTAGTCACAATGATTTAGTGTGCTATTCAACATACATGTAGAATAACTTGTATTTGCCTATGTCTGCGTCTGTCGAACATCTATAACAGAGAAGAAATCAGAACCATAATTTATCTTTAGAAATTTAGGAGGATAACGAAACAAAATCTTGAGTGGTGGCCAGTGAATTGATAAGAGGTGTTTACATTTAATCTCTTGCGTCTGATGAATTCAAACATAAGAAGTGGGGATGTCATTACCTAACTTTTGGGTGGAGCCGCCATTATCTTTCTTCGAAACAGCAATCAACCTCCAGGAATATCTATAAATATGCTTCCCATAGCCTGTTACTCAACAACATATCTCCAACAGTCGATCATCTTAAAAAGTTAGCATAACTTTTCAGTTTATATCAGTTCATCCCTCGAATTGAAGCACATGCATAATGGGGCTACAGGGGTTTCTTTTTATCTCTCTGCTCTTGTTTTCTTTCCATAGTGTTCCTTGTTCTGGCATTTCAGAAGCAGACCCCAGGTCACATAGCAGAAGGGATCATCCTGCAAAATCTGCTGCACTCAATGGAAAGGAAAACACAGTGGAAGAAATGGCCTGCGATGAAGCCACTGCCTCTGACGTGGAACTCGTGAATGTGGCTAATAACGGTGCCAAAGGGGATGGAAGTGATGCTACAGAGGTAACCCCATATATTAGTAATACTGGGTAACCATATGTCAGTTGTAGACATAATACGTACGCTTTTGATTTTCTCTTCCAGGCATTTACCAACGCTTGGAAAAAAGTGTGTTCTTCATCCTCTTCAGCTGTTCTCATGGTGCCTGCTAACGAGAACTACCTCCTGAAACCAATCATCTTCTCTGGGCCTTGCGGATCAAATGTTTCAGTGATGGTGAGTTGACACTACTGGTCAGTTTCACTCATCAACTGCGTCACACTCTATGAAACTAGACCTTTACTACTTTATTTCATCGTTTAAAACATATATAGATCAAGGGAACAATACAAGCCTCCTCCGACCGATCGGATTGGGATGGAGCGGACGGTAGGCACTGGATCCTATTTGCGGGCATAAACAATCTCCATGTGGCAGGTGGAGGAACCATCAATGGCAATGGCCAGGTCTGGTGGAAGAACTCTTGCAAGATTAATAAATCTCTTGTAAGCATTTTGATTTTTCCATTTCACAAAAAATTTATACTGCAAATGCAAATTCTTCTAGATAAATATGACTAGCCTCTTATAATTTTTTTTCTAATTTTCAGCCATGCAAGGATGCTCCAACTGTAAGTCTATCTTGACATTCTATCTTATGAATTAATGCTTGTGTTTTGATTATTCTCAATAAGCTTATTTTTCCTTTTTGCTCCCCGAAATAGGCGATGACCTTTTATTCTACCCATAACTTGGTGGTCGAGAACCTGAAGGTGAAAAATAGCCAACAGATCCATGTACAGTTCGAGAAATGTACAAATGTTAGAGCATTCCATCTCACCGTTAATTCACCGGGCAACAGCCCAAACACTGATGGAATTCATATCGCAAGTACTCGCAACATACACATAGACCACTGTAACATTGGAACAGGTAAAACATTTAGTGATCAAGCCCCTGTCTTCTCTTAGTGCCTTAAATTTTGAATTGATTGCTTTGTCCTAGTAAATTGTATTTTTACTTGATTTCTTTGTGACCAATATCGCTGATGTTATCTAAATGTGAAGGTGATGACTGCATATCAATTGTAAATGGGGCTCAAACTGTCAGAGTAATGAACATTGCTTGTGGTCCAGGACATGGAATCAGGTATACAACTCTAAGCTTTATCCAAAAGTACTAATTTGAATTTCATCAACTTTCTGGAAAATGTATCTAACAATTTTAATCTTACAAATACTGGCACACTTAATCGCTAAGCAGTATTGGAAGTCTTGGAGCCCAGAACTCAGAAGGCCATGTATCAGACGTGACAATTGACACTGCTCAGTTAACGGGTACAACCAATGGGCTCAGAATCAAGACTTGGCAGGTAAGCAGTTAAAATCATAGAATTTCTCGTGTGCCTTCCATTTTCTGTCCAGTCTTTCGCTTGATTAGAGTAGAATTTTCCTGTCCTTCCATATACTGGTGAACATGAGTAAATAAAGCTGAGGGCACATTTGCTATCAGCAATCAGGAAGCTGATAAGTGCTTCACTCAGCCATCACGCTTCCAAGTGATTTTTTCGATGAAGAGGGATGTCCAATATAAGTTCAATGACTGGTCATTGTGGGAGGTTCAATATTTGGCATATGCAAACTAATGTCAGGGACCTTTACTACATTGCTGATGCTTCCTCTTTAATAAAAGCGTAATAGATGGATGTCAATTCTAGAGAAGACGATTGATTGTCTGATTACCTTTAGTCACTATAGGAAAATAAGATCAACTTCAGGTGTATATACTTGTCAAATATATATTCTATACGTCACTAATATTTATGTGCACTGAAGGAATTGTTTGCCATATTTCTTCTCTCATCATGTTGTGCTGATTTAACAGGGAGGAAAAGGCTATGCAAGACACATTCGATTTCAAAATGTCAACATGAACAATGTACAAAACCCAATAGTCATAGATCAAAATTATTGCGACTCAGAAAAACCGTGTTATGAACAGGTAAAAGCCTCCCTACCTCTTTCTTTTGTCTCTTCTCTTTTATCTTCTCGCTTCTCTCATACAAAAGTTGTGCATTGTGCAGAAATCAGCAGTGCTCGTAAGTGATGTCACATACAAGAACATTAAAGGAACAATTGCTTCAGATACAAAGATCGACTTTAAATGCAGCAAAAGTATTCCATGCCAAGAGATAACATTGGAGGATATCAATTTAATTAAAGCAGATGGAGGAACCACAAAAAGTTCATGCAGCAATGTGAGATGGTCTCAAAAAGGGGTTCTCAGCCATTCTACTTGTGCTTGATTGGATAATGGCATGATGAAAAGGGAATTATTTGCAAGCACAATCATTTTTTAAGTTGTATTTGCATAAATTAGGTGGGCAGATTCCACAATCTTCACATTAGGAAAGGAAATTCCTTGTAGTTTGCTAATTTTATGTGATTTAGATTTAGATGGTTTTTGTATTTCCTTATATAAGTATTTGTATTTGTAGATTCAGTAAACTGCATGTGATTGAATAAATTACTAGCAGCTTGCTAGTTTGAAGATAAATCTGTATACTTAAATTTGTAGATATATTGCTGCAAATTAGTAACTTCAAGTCAAAAAGTTCAGCTATTCAACACTTAATGCATAATGCTGCAGATTAGGGTCCTGTCAAAAATTTCTGAATGCACCTAATCTTGATAGCTTGGGTTGATTTGATGATGTATATCAAACATGTGTAAATGTTGTATAAATTATTATTTGATTCTGAGATTTTAATGAAGTGTTTGCCTCAGTCACTTGTTGAGAAGCTGAGAACAGAGCTTAGTGCTCAATACTTGCAAAAAATTTTTGGGTAGAAGTTCAGTGGCTCAACACGATAGAGTCTTCCTCCAAAAACAAAAACAAAAAAAAACAAAAAACAAAAAAAAAACAAAAAAAAAACAAAAAACAAAAACAAAAAACAAAACACAAAAAACAAAAGACAAAAAACAAAAAAGAAAAAAAGAAAAAAAAAGGAAAAAAAATAGGGAGAGAGGGAGAGAGAGAACTACAACCTATGAGTTGCTATTATGACAAAGTTCCCCTGAATCTCACTGTTCCTTCGCTTCAGAGGCATGAATGCATGTTTTCTTACCAAAAATGTGCATGTAGCATCTGATGCCTCCAAACCTAGGAGGATCATTAATTGAACCGTTATGATGATGTATCGATCAAATCAGCGATTAAAGTTTTGTATCATGATGCTCACTTTGTCCAATCTCATTACTTGTGGTTGTGCAGGTGACATGCTTGGCATCTTATGCGCTATTACACTTTAGTCGGGAGTTTTTGGATATTAGTTCTTTGAATCTTTTAGATTTTGAAATTAGTCCCTCATATCATTGAAATTGATATTAGGTCCCTCGGTTCTTAAGTTACTCTGAAATTAGTCCATTAAGTCAACATGTATGGCATCTTGTGCAATATTACACTTTAGTCAGGAGTTTTTTTTTATATTAGTCATTTAAAACTTTCACATTTTGAAATTAGTCCCTTAGATTATTGAAATTGTATTAGGTCCCTCAGTTCTTAAGTTATTTTGAAATTAGTCCATCAAGTCGACATGCTTGGCATCTTGTGCGCTATTACACTTTGGTCGGGACTGTTTTTATATTAGTCCTTTAAAACTTTCACATTTAGTCTCTCAGACCATTGAAATTGATATTAGGTACCTCAGTTCTTAAGTTATTTTGAAATTAGTCTATCAAGTTATTGAAACTGTCATTTGGCCATCCAATTCTTAAGTTATTTCGAAATTAGTTCCTTCAATCAAGAATACAAGTAGCAATTAGAGGAATTAATTTGAAACAATGTATGAGAATCGGGAGACTTGATATCAATTTCAATAATTTGAGGGACTACATTTGAAATAACTCTTTTTCTTAATAACCAGCCCGGAGTTGAACCTAAGACCGTGGGAGTCATATTGCAACCTCTCAACCGAAATCTCAAATATTGGATGAACTAACCTAATAGCAATTCCATGATTTGAGGGACTAATTTCAGAATATGAAAACTGTAAGGGATTAATATCGGAAGGGCCAAAAACCTTCCGTTAGAAGAATAAATTTTAGGACGCATGTTTGCCATATACTTATAATCGTTGAATTACAAACTTGAGGGGTTTTATATTTTATTTTAGGAGTACATACTCCTAATATTATACAAACTCTAGTAACTCAATACTGTTGAGAACAAACCCCGGGCCTAATAGAGCAGAGCTGCAGCTAAAGTATTGCGGAAGTAATAAGGAACACACAGATTTACGCGGAAAACCCCCTAAATGAATTTGGGGTAAAAACCACGGGCAAGCATAGAAGAATTCACTATGAGGAAAATTTAGGAG